>NDGN011268799.1:0-11418 GCA_002564285.1 Tympanoctomys barrerae | reverse complement strand
GGGAGAGAGAGAGGGGGAGTAGAAGGGGAGAGAGACAGAGAGCGAGAGTGAGAGCAAGAGAGAAAGAGAGAGAGAAAGAGAGAGAGAGTGAGAGCGAGAGCGAGAGCGAGCGAGTGAGCGAGCGAGAGAGAGAGAGAGAGAGAGAGAGAGATTGATTTAGAGATTTAGTTCAAATCTGGAGGCCACCAGGCTGGAATCCTAGGGAAGTGCCAGCGTAACAGCTATAGTCTGGAGGCCTCCTGCTCACAGCAGTCCTGCTTGCTTGGTCTATTTAGGACTTCAACGATTGGATGAGACTCACCCCAATGGGAAGCAAGCTTTTTTGCTCTGTGTTCAAAACTTGCAGTATATATAACATCCAAAACACCTCCCCAGAAACATTCTGAGTAGTTTGGTCCCACACATGGACACTGTAAGTGACACATGAAATTCACCATCCCACCAAACACTTTGCAAAAACACAAAAGCATTTTGATCCCAATTATGTGGATAGTAGCTTCTTGCTTTTGACAGAATGGTTGTTCTCTTCTGGGTGAGTGGCAGAGAGAGGACAGTCACGGAATCCTTGGCTGGGCAGGATGGAATCGGGGATGGCTAGTCACGGGGAGGGTCTGAGTCTTGGGGGCTGGTGAGCCCAGTGTCGACGAGGCCTGGGTGCTTGTTTGCGTGCATGCCCAGCTGGAAGGAAGTCTTCAGGACCCTTTGGGTTGGAGCCAGAGCATTTAGCGAGGAGAGCGGCCAGTTGGTGGGGATGCCCTCCTACTGCAATGTGGACCTGATGAAGAACGTTGTTCTAGGATCTGGGGCTTTTGGCACTGTTATTGGGAATGTGAATACAGATAGAGAGGTGTGATCATTACTATTTTTTGATGCTGTGAATCTGGAATAGTCAGTGGATAAATTGGGTAGCACAACACGGATCCAAGATGCTATGGAGAAATTTAAATAAACAATTGCATCTGAGTGGAAACCAATGGCACATTTATTATTCCATCCTTGGTTTTTAAAAACACTTTTGCAAATTGTAGCAAGGTGGGTTGTGGTTTTAGTGACCACTAAACCAGTATGTATATTTAGGTTTCCTGAGGTATGGTTTTGATGAGAGCTTGGCCAAAATAAACTGGAGGTTTTAAAAA
This sequence comes from Tympanoctomys barrerae, assembly GCA_002564285.1. NCBI lineage: Eukaryota > Metazoa > Chordata > Mammalia > Rodentia > Octodontidae > Tympanoctomys > Tympanoctomys barrerae. The sequence goes on along the minus strand of NDGN011268799.1, from coordinate 10,282 downwards.
AAAAATTGGCCGTTCACCTCCTATAATGGTGTTGCCTGCCGGAAAGAGTGATCCACTTGCCAACAGGTCACAAAACAACTAATGGCCCTGGCCAGTCATCACATGTTTAGATAGCATTGGCCAAAGGGACTTCCGTATTAAAGTTTCTTGGAGACAATTGACTGGCAAGGCACTTTCCTATGTTTTTTCTTTCACTGTCATGTTATTCAGAAAACTAGCAGGAGAATTTGTCTCCGCAGCAAAAGGCTTTATCACGCATCCATTCGTGATGGCAAATGTATCTCTATTAGGATACTTTCGCTTAAATCAATTATGTAAGTTTCTTGTAAGACATTTATTTTGCTTGATGTTTCATCAACATCAAGGACTTTCAAAACTGTTTGATCTTTCCTTTTCTGAAAGCCCTTTGTAAGAATGATGGGTCTCTGAAAATTTCCTGTGAAGCTAACCTGATTATTCTGAGCTATTTGTAAGAGGATTAGGCTGTTCAGGGGAGGATGGATTCTAATCCCATGACTAGTATTTTGGCCAATATAGTACAATTCTTTTTGATTATGAAAATTGGTTAGTAACCACTTCAGCATGCTGCATCCCTTTCAGGATTAAAATGTTTCTGTTGGAACGAGGCTGTAGGTTAGCTCCGTTGCCCTGAATTAATCACTATGTAGTAAGGAAACCTGCCATGTGGCAGGAGGGACCAAGGGGTCAAAGTTCTTGGGTTGCTGGCATTTCCAAAGAACTCATTATATTCAAGTGTTTCCCATTATTTAATCAAGGTTGAATAGGGGAATGAAGTGGGTGGTAGTGGTAATAATCATCTCACGGGGATGGGAATCTTTGCCAGGATAAAATCTAGTTTTGAGGTTCAGGTTTCCAAATGTTCTTTTACCTAAAAAAAGCAGCTGCCTTGTGTTTACTCCAATCCTTGTGCAAATTTTTACAATGGCTCTAAGCATTAGAAAAGTGCTTAATATCGCTTCTTAAACATAACATAATGTCTAATACATTTAGTGGTTTTATTTTGGAATCCAAAGCCTCTTGTCCTGATTAAGGAAAAACTTTGAGATACTTCTGTGCCAAACACATCTAAAACTGTTATTTGCTCGTGAAAATAGATTGTCCTGGGAAGACATTGAGTTTATAAAGACAAGAATATTGAGTACTGAAATTGAGACTATGTTAGCAACAGGAAACTCAAGCTGTTCCCCGGCCCTTCCCGGCCCTCTTGCTCTCCTCGGCTACTCCATCATCTTTACTGTTCCAGTGGATCATCAGATTGCTGGATCCAAGAAAGCGAACGGGATTTTTAACACCTTCAGTTAGCAGAATCCTCTCCACCTCCATAAGTCAAAACCACATCACGGCTAGAAATGGCAATCCCATTCATGTCTGCAGACTCTCTTAGCTGCCTTCTGTTCATGGCTGATACTACAGAGGGATTATGTTTCTAACACGTGAATTACAGTGCACTCTCCCCTGCCCCTCAGGGACTCCCCTTTGATCTTTAGATAAAGTCCAAGATCCTCGCTATGGCTTCCCAAGTCCCTGGCCCCAGCTTAGTTCTGCAGCAGCATCCTGATTCTCTCTCATTTCCTTGGCTTGGTGCACCCCTTATCTCACTCCTGGAATAGAAGTCCCCCGGCACAGAGCTCGCAGGCACCTCTCCAGTGCTGTATCATCTCCCCCTCACTCCTCCCAGGCTGTCCCTGCTGACATAGTGACATCTCGGCTCTCATGGTAGCTGTCCCTTCCCAGACCCATTATTCTCTCCTTAAGAAAATTATATATACAAATTGTATGCATTATAGGGTACAGCCTGAGATATATATATATATATATATATATATATATCATTGTGTAATTTTATCATCTCTTTGTGTTGGGAATATTTGAAATCTTCTCTACTAGCTAGTTTGAAATACTTGATAAGGTATTGTTACCTTTAGTCTCCCTACTGTGCTATAGACCACTAGAACTGAATCCTCCTAAATGCATTTCTGTATCCGTGCACCAGCTCTCCTCTGTGTCCGTCTCTTCCCATGAGCCCAGCCTCTGGTAACCACTATTCCACTGCACTTCTACGAGATCAACATTTTAGCTTGCATGTGTGCTAGGGTTTAGCTCAGGAAAGTCTCTTTGACTCCTTTGGTTCGGAGCTTGTGCTTCTGGATGGTGACTGCATTCTGCACTGGTGAGTTCAGAGCTGCGGTGCTGTGAGGAGGTGGAGCCTAGCTGGCAGAGAAGGCCACTGTGGTGTGGCCTGGAAGGGACTGACCCTCCCCGGGCTCCTCTCTTCACTTCCTGATTCCTTGCCCTCAAGCTGTGAGCTGCTGGCCTCCGCGGACCCTTCAGCGTGCCTTTCCCACCTCAGAGCCAGCTGACTGTGGACTGAATCCTCCAAAATCCAGAAGCCAAAAGAAGCCTCTTCTCTTTAAGCTGTGAATGTAGGTATTTTGCCCCAGTATGAGAAAGCGACCAGGACAATATTTGAGTCAAAAGATGTGAGGCTCGTCATTCTGTACCTGGCATATTTAACATATTTTTCTCCAGTCTCATGAATGTTGCTTCAGATGATAAGATTTCATTCTTTTTATGTGCTAAGTTTTATATATATATATATATATATATATATATATATATATAATTTTCTTTATACACCTATTGATGGGCATTAAGCTGATCCTGTCTCATGGCTGTTGTGAATAATGCTGCAATAACCATGGCGTGTACATGTCTCTTTGATGTCCTGATTTGCTCTCATTTGGCTATATCCCCAGTGATGGGATTGCTGGACCATGTGGTAGTTGTATTTTGTTTGTTTGTTTGGTGGCATTACTGAGATTGAACTTGTCCCAAGATCTTTTTTTATTTTTAAAAAATGTTTCATTTATTTCTTTACTTGGTACAGGGTCTCGCTATGCAGCTCAGACCTGTAGTGATCCTCCTGTCTCAGCCTCCCCAGTGCTGGGATTACCAGCACATACTACCATGGTGTGCCTGGGGTTCTGATGGGGCTGACATGGCATGTGGTACCGGTACCGCAGACTGAACTTGAGAATTTCCTCTTGCCAGGCAAACACTTATACTGCTGAGCTATCTCCATAGCTTGCAAGCTCTTTTTATTTTGTTTTATTTTTTATGTATTTGGTACAGGGTCTACAGAGCCTCAGTATGTAGATCAGACTTATAGTGATTCACTTGTTTTCAGCCTCCCAAGTGCTGGGATTACAGGCGCATGCCACCATGCCCAGTGTCAATTGCCCTCTCAGCGTGTCCCCGGGGGGAAGGGCCAGCATGGCATGCTGGGGATCGAACCCTGGCCACTGAGCTCTGCCTAAGCAGGTGCTTTAGTCCACTGAGCTATCTGGCTGGTCTGCCAAGCACTTTTTAGATGTATTTATATTTATTTATTTAGGCATGGTTTTGCTAAGTTTCCCAGGCTAAGCTTGAGGTTATGATGTTCCTGCTTTAGCCTTCCAGAGTGCTGTCATAAGTCACCATGCCCTTCCCTGTTCTGAAGTTAGAGAAACTTTCACGTCAGTCTTCACAGTCATCTCTGTCTGGGTTAGGGCTCCCGCTATCTGCTCACACAGCACCCAGTACGGAACTTTTGTTGCCATCACTGACTATTCAAGTAGAGCTCAGCATCTCTGTTATCTGTTAAGCTAAATTCTTGGAGGCATCTCCAGATCTGCTCTGCTGTCTCAACTCCAGAGCCTTGTCTGGTGCCCGTCCTACTACAGGGACTCACTACTCACTTGTTGAACTGAAAAATAAAGGCAAATGTGAGGCAGGTAGTCACTGTATTGGGAGCTGGAAGGTCAAGATCCAGCTGTCTGTACCGGATCTCAATTGAGTAGCAGAATAACATCAGTGGTTGGTCAAGTGTGTTCATCCTCTTCCATCCTCCTGCTGAGCCTCTTGGTTCACTTGTGTCATTCGTACTCATGCCCAAAGGAAAGGGTTTAAGAGTAGAGAGCAGAGAAATGCAGGGAAAGCTTTTGCATGGTTAGATGTGTCCTGAAGCTCATGGGTAGAAATGTAATTCCCAGAGTAGCAGACTTTCAGAGGTGGTTGGGTCTTGTTGATGCTGTCCCCATGATGGAGGGCTCGTGACTGTGGCATTGAGTTTGTGATGAACTAGTTTGGCTTCAATTGCAACTTCTTTCCTGCCCTTTCATCCTCTTCCATGGGAGGATGTAGCCAGAAATTCCTTTTCAGATGCTGGCCTCTAGCTTTGACCTTCTCAGACCTGGACCTGTGAGTAACAAATCCCTGTGCTTTGTAAAGTCTTCATTATCAGGAATTTTGGACTCAGGCATGCTTGTTTGGCTTGTGAGTTTCAAACATGAGTGTGATCTTTCATAAAGAATGTATCTTGTCTTTGTTCCCCGTTCCTGGAATAGGGTTTAAAAACCTTTGGTATTTCTTGAGTCATAGGATATCTTTTGGCTAATATCTATAATTTTTTTGTTAAAAAAGAAAGTTTGATGACTGGAACTTTTATGAAAGGCAAAATAATAGATCCTAGAAAGCATTCACTTATTAACACCTGGAATTTACAAATATGTTATCTTAAATAGCTAAAGAAATTTGGGCAACTGGGGTGGGGGATGGAAAAGGAAGGAAGAGAAAAGAAAAATGAGAAAAAAAGGAAAAATGGAAACAAATCTTTTGTAAATAAGAGGGAAAAGGGGGTTGAAGGGAGAAGAGGGGAATGGGAAAGAAAGAATCAAGTTATACCATTTCAGGTACAAATTCCTTATAATGGATGTGATCACTATGTACACATAAAATGTACCAATAAACTTAGTTAATTGAAAAAAGTAAATGATGCATATTGGTCTGAATATAATTTTCAATGATATAATACAAGGCATCTTCTAATTTTAAGAATTACTATTATGTAATTTACATAATTACTATGTCTGTTATATAATCTATTGCTTTTTTTTCATTATTTTGTTTGATTTTTTACCTTTCTCATAAACTTATTTTCAATAAATGCATACCCCCCCAAAGTGGTAAGACAAAACCAAACAAAATTTGTAGATGTAGTGAAATGATAAAACTTATAATGGAGAGATTATTTTGGCCCACTCATGTGGCCTCAGTGTAATCAGAGTCCACCAAGGGAGGCAGCAAGGGAGTCAGAGAAGTAGGAGTGACAGCAGATTAGAGGTTGGAGTCAGAGGGTGCCAGCTGGCGATGGAAGAAGGGGCCATGAGCAGAGGGTGCAGGCAGTCTGTCAAGCCTGGAAGGACAGCAAGAAACAGATTCTTCCCTGGAGCCTCCTGAAAGAACCCAGGCCTGCTGGCACTCTGATTTCAGTTCAGAAGGACCTATTTAGCCTCTAACTTGTAGAACTGCAGTATCATAAATTTGGGTTTTTTCAAGCCACTAAGTCTGTGTTCATTTGTATAGCTGCCAATATAAGCTAAAACTTTAATGAAAAATATGGAAAGAACATTTTTCAGGTCCATAAATACACTCTTTGAACCACAATGGTTCCAGCGATTTTCCACCCTAGAGCTATGCTCTAATTTATTTACTGATCTATGGCTATGCGCTTAGGGTGCTTTCAGGTCTGTTTTCCTTTTGCTATGCTCTATAGAACTGTGATCAGTGTTCTTGACACATGTCCTTTGCATGTTTCTGAGATTTCTTAGGACCAAAGAGTGGGAAGTGCAAACCAAAGAGTAGAGAAAGCACATTCTGAAGGTTCGAGACTCGTGTTGACGTTAGAGTTAGAGTCTCAGAGACTTCTCAGGTACACTTGTTTGTAAGCAAGTGACTTCATCTGTCCTTCTCTGTGCAGTGGAGTAACCACAGTTCTCCTAAAGCAGAATACTCCTTTGTGTTTGAGCCCTATCATTTCTTCCTGCTGTCCTCTGTCTACAAAGAAGAGGAGGGGATGTGTGAAGGAGCCCAGCGGTCCCCAGCCCGGGCTGACTCAAGAGCACTTTAAGGCTCTTCCATCTTGCTGCAGCTTACACTGGCTAAAGATGTATCACCATCAGCAATGAGGCCCCGTAAGCTCTGCTATGCCCCGTGACTCCCACCCATCTTCTGTCCTGCTCCTGACTGGCAGCCACCACTCTGTGCTTCCTTGAGCCTTCTTCTCAGCAGGCAGCTCAGCTCCTTTTTGGTCTTTTTGAGACAGGGTTTGGCTATGCAGTTCAGGCTGGCCTTGAGCTCACTTTGTAGGCCAGGCTGTTCTTGAGCTCTCAAGGATCCTTGTAGTGATATGAGTAAGAATCCTATTATCCCTTGGTGGCAAGGAACAAAGAACAGAACCCAAGGAAATGTGTCTGTCGAGTGTAATTCTGGCAAGCTAGAATACAGGCGACAGCAAATTCCTGGAGGCACCCTGTCTGGTCTTTGTTCCTTTACCTGGGATGTTACCAACTCGTGATGTGTACACTTACAGTTTGGTGAGTGCCTGAAGGTGATGTAAGTAGCAGCTAGTTTATGCCAAATTAGTTGTGCACATTCCTTAACCTGTTTGTAGCTCTCAATAAAAGTGAGAATGTTCGTTGGCTCAAGGATCACTTAAAGTAAGACTAAGCCTGAGACCTCTGAGGATATATTAATCCAGTCTTCCCATCTTTTCTTTTGGCTCCAACGGATAACATGCAACAGATCCTCTTGCCTCAGCCTCCTGAGTACTGGCATTACAAGCATGACCTGCCATACCTGGCAATGACCTCTATCCACTGATCCCAGTCCCAGCCTGACCTTTTCTTTTCATAGCTGCCACTTTATGTTCATAATCATATAGCAGACTTTATAGGAGAGCTAACCAGTCTGGTCTCAGTGAAAGGGTGGACCCTCTCAGCATTGCTGTAAATGAACCTATGCTGGCTGGCAAGCTCAGACCTTTGTTCTTTCCTCCTTTATTCCTACAGTGTGCTGACATTGTGGAGAGAGCTGTCCTGGTTTGTAGACAGCCAGTTGACAGGTTCTTGTCTAGAGACTTCCACCTGAGCAGCACAAATGGATGCTCAGAAGCCACGAGTCACTTGCAGATGAATATGTCGACTTATTCTTGGATGTGTCTGCCCTTGTGTGGTTGCGCATTTGCCTGTTATTAGAAATGTTTTGAGAGTGTCTGTGGGTGTGCTGCAGGGGCAGCTGAGTGCTGCAGTTGGGGAAACTCTGCTGTGAGTTTCCAAGAGTGTTTCTAATCCATATTAATCATATCTCCAACTTCTACTGTTTGAAAATAAAGACACCAGTAGATCCAATCAGGGACAAAGGATTGATGTGACAAGGGCTTTGTATTAAGAAAAGTAGTGACAAATCTAGAATTTTAATAATTTGGGTTATGAGGGCCAGCAAGATAGCTCAGCAGACTAAGCACCTGCTTAGGCAAGTGCAGGGACAGGGTTTAATACCTGGCACCACATGCTGCACCGGCCCCGTCCTTGGGCATGCTGAGCCAACCACTAAGATCAGGCATGGTGGAGCACACCTGTAATCCCAGCTCTGGAGAGATGGAAAACAGGAGGATCACTATGAGTCCGAGCTGAGTAGTGAGACCCTATACCAAGTACAGGAGGCTCACTACAAGTCCGAGCTGTGTAGTGAGATCCTATACCAAATACATTAAAAAACAAACAAAGCTCAACAAAACAAAACATGCACTTATTCATTCATAAAGCTGGGAGCCAGAGATCCAAAATGAAGATGTCATTAGGGCCAAATGCCCTCTACTTCCTAGGAAAAAATCCTTCCTAGTTTCTTCTAACTTCTGGTGGCTCCCAGAATACCTTGGTTAGGGGCAGCATCACTTCCGTGTATGCCTCCAACTTCACACAGCCTTCTGTTCCTCTCTTAGTCTTGTCTTTCATCTCCTCAAAGGACAATATGGTTGTGTTAGGGGCTCGCCAGGGTAAACCCAGATAACCTTAGTTATATCAGCAAAGATGCTTCCCCCAAAAGGTCACATTCAAAGGTCTGGGTATTAGGACATAAGCCACTATTCAACCCCCTCCCTTCTTCCCAACACCATCTCTCCACTGTCATCTCTCCAGGTTGACAAGGGTAGAGCAGCAGCTTGGTTTACTTACCAAGAGACTGATTATATATGTGAACAGCAGTCAATATATGAAAAAACAACAAACAAACAAACAACATGAACTTAGAACCCGCAGAGACTTGCGTGGGAAACCAACCTGTTATTATAGTAAGCAGTCCAGGAGGCCAGTCTGCTCTCTGTAGCTCAGACTGGCAGGAAGCCAGACTACTGTCTGTCTGCATCAGTCAATACTCACTACTAAGGTGAAATACCTGAGGCTGTGTAACTTCATAAAGAGGTTTACTTAGCTCACCGTGAAAGCCCAAATAGCACAGCACGGTAGTGATGGGGACTCATGGTCAGAGTGGATATGGGAGCAAGAAAACACATCTGCAAACAGGAAAAGAGGGTACCTGGGGCTCACCATCTCTTCCAAGCGTACTCCCAACTGACCCAAGTATGTTCCATCAGGTTCTGCCAGTTGAAACTTCCACCTCCTAACAATGTCACACTGAGGGCCTCCAATGCTCAGGCCTTTGGGGACACACCCCAGTCACACCACACCCAGGCCACAGTGCTGTAGCAAGGAACCAAAGAAGCCAAACAATAGAGCTGGTAACCATCAGCCCCTAGTGGCCTGTGCTTGATTCGTAATGGACAGTTTCTCTGATTCTTTCCCCCTGGTTCTCTAACTGAGCACCCGCCAGAGAAAGCCAAATATGCCCCACCAATCACATGGCTTGCCCCATTTTTCTACCCTTACATGGTTTCTGCAGGCTCCCAGTACCTCATGAGGAACACTGAAGCCTGCCCTTGCTCCCTGTGCAGCTCTGCACTTGCTGCCTGCCGCAGGGTCTCTGCTGGAGGCCCGTGATGGTGGCTGCCCTCTTGGCTACAGCAAATTCTGGTAAGTAGCCCATGTTTTCTTGCTGTGGAGTGACCTTTATTTCCAATACCCCTTGTTTCTTCTGACCACAGAAACCAAATTTCTATGGGGACTATTCCTTTGTCACTTGTACCACAACCTTGCAGGGTTTGTCTGCTGCCCAGCAGGAGCCTTGGCATGTGACAGAGTGAGGTGACAGTGCAGCTTAGAGGATAGAATTCACAAAGGGCCATCAGGGCATGCCCAGCACCCTGACCTGTGATCCGAGGCCAGGACAAAGCATGGATCGTGCAAACCCCTCTCAAGCCTGCATAGACTCAGAAGAGCTTGCGTGTGCAACCCGGGCATTCTGCAAGTCTCCTTCTCCCTAGGCAAATGAATAAGGTTAGCTTTGGGACGCACTAGCATTTATGTTTTGTTCCCCTATAGTTATGGAATACCTGCAGGGAGGTGTACACAATTGCATGAAGCTGGCTGTCAGAGAAGAGTAGAGGAGGCCGTGAGGCTGGGGGTGGGGCAGGGCCTAAAGGGATGGAGTGAGGCAGAAGAGAATAAACCATGAAGCAGCATGAGAAAGTGGGAGGCCGTGGGGGTGAATGCCAGCAGCACGGGCTGACTGTTAGGAGTTTGGTGTTATAGAATGAGAGGGTCGATTTGTAGGTTTCTTAAAGTTCCCTTCTGCAGCATCATTTACACCCTGGTACTGGTCTGACATTTGCCCAATGAGAGAGTAATTGGGCAACCTCTGATTTTTCATGTTAAAGGTCTCAGTTTTTATTAAAAACATTCCACAGGGCCAGTGGGGTCTAACAGCCACCAGGACGAATGGACAGGCCAGCTGTAGCTTTTCTGGGGAGGTGTTGGGGGCAGCTACCTGGGGCTGGCTCTCTGCCAAGAGCCGCTCCTCATGCCAATCTGAATAACACCACCTGTACTAGTTTTATGCGTTGGGCTTCTGTCTCTGTTTCACCTTGAAGAAATTTTCCTTCAGTTAAACATTTGAAAACACTGAAGTGGCCCATTCCAAGGAGATAAACCACTGAGTCAACCTAACTTTGGTTTTGTCTTTTCCAGAATGGTCTTGCTCTCTTGCCTTCAACTCTGTGCCAGGCTTTGTGTTCAGCACGTATGTTTCAGGACATATGTGATGATGGCTGTGCTCTGTCACCTGGCACCAAGGTGTCACCCCACTGGTGTGACAATTAGCATAGATTTCATGAGCTTAATGTTGCTGCATCTTGGAGAGAAGGCATAACTGATTCCAATCTGACAGACAAAAATCCAGAAATGAGAGCTACACAAAAACCTATATGACAGGGCCAAAGAGGAAAGTGATCGATGATGTAGAGTGTGCCTAAGGAGAGTCACATGGAGAG
>NDGN011268786.1:0-11065 GCA_002564285.1 Tympanoctomys barrerae | reverse complement strand
GGCAGGGACACCTGGACTCAAACCCAGCCTGGGTTCTTCCAGGCTCACTGGCTCCAATCACAGTGCAGAGATAGAAGAGCTGGGGAGGAGGTGGGGGAGCAGAGGGGAGGAAAAAGGGGAGGAGAGAAGGAAGCCAGGGAGAAGAGGGGATGGACAAGCCAAGGGCAGGGTGCCTGCTCTGGAGCTGAACTTCCGGGCAGCACGCTGCCCTCCTCCAAAGGAAAGCAGGACAGCTCTGAGTGCTGCATACGGTGGACCCCTTCCCGCCTGGCCCCTGCAGGCAGCTGGTTGCTGGCTGCCAGAGAGCTCACAGCCCACTGCTGGAGCAAGGCCACGCTCACAGGCCAAGGCCAAGGCGCAGGAAGCTCAGCCGCCCCCCCCCCGCCCCTCCCAGCTTGGAGGAGAGGTCTCTAACTGCAAATGAGCGACTGGAGGAGGGCAGGGCACCGCCCGCGAGTCCATCTGCCTCGACGCGGGCGTCCATCTGCTTCGAGGGGCCTTGCAAGTGCCCGCTCTCTTCAGCCCTAGGCTGGGGTTGGTCCTCAGCGCTGCACACAAATAAAGGAAAACTCTCGACCCGCTAGGTGGCCCGCTTCTGCTTTTTTCTGGTTTGGGGGTTTGGGGTCAGCCTGTCAGCAGGTACCCAGGCTGGCCTTGAACTTGGAATCCTCCTGCCTCGGCCTCCCCACCACCAAGAATGCAGAGCCCTGGATGGGGGTCGCCACACCTACTCTGGCGGGAGCCTCTCATCGGCGGGACCTGGGTACGCCGCGGGACACCCGGTGTTGGGTGTGCGTGGACAGGTCACCACCCCCGTCGCGCGGCCACCTACCAGGGCACAGGCTGGCGTAGACGCCCTCCTGCTTCAGCATGAGCAGCAGCGAGCCCCAGCCCAGCAGCACGGCGGAGAAGAAGAGGTTCTCCAGCACCGCTGTGCCTGCCATCCACCAGCGCCAGCGGTAGGCGTGTGCCAGCGAGGGGGCCATGTGCGGCCGGCAGCTGCCACGTGGAACCTGGGCTGGCGCAGGAAGTGGCGGGCGCCGTAGGGGGCTGAGCGGAGGGGTCGCCCTGGGCCGCACCTGGGGTCGGGGAGGCAGCAACAAGTGTGGCAAGCTCTCCGAGCGAGGAAGTGGCCTGCTGGGCGGGGCGCACCCCCATCCCACCCCACTCCGCTACCCTCTCCGTCCTCCGCCCCCACCGGCTCGGGTTTCGCGCGCACGTGACCCGGCCCCAGCCCCAGCCCAGCCAGGGATGCAGTCCCAGCGCCCCGCTCCAGCCCCTCCACGCCCCTGCGAGTCAGCCGTCCAGCCGTGGCAGGTGCTGTCCACCGCGGGCTGGATTGTGAGATCGAAGCCCTGGTGTCCGTGTTGCAGCAAACCGGCCCGGGTCACCCTGGGCTCCCGACTTAGCTTCGCTAAGCGCCTGCTTTTATTCTCCTCAACTACAGCTAGCGACAGATGTCACCTGCCCACCTGCGAGGGGCAGCGGGATGCAGGTAGATGTGATGCATGCCTGTTGTCCCAGGACTGGAGAGGCTGAGGCAAAAGGATCGCAGGAGTTCCACCCTAGTCTGGGTGACATAGTGAGTTCAAGGCCAGTCTGAGCTACATATGGAACCCATCTCAAAAAAAGACAGGTGATGCAGGTATGGCCCTCAGCTGAGTAAGCTTGGTAAACTGTCGTTACTGGGGCCCTCATGTTATCCTCAGTTTATTTCAGAAGACCTAGTGACCAGACACCCCCAGCCACTGAGTGACTGACCTCAGGCGAATCTCAGCGTTGGCCTGAGAGGATCCCTGAGGTGATGAGGTGACCACAGTGCAGTGTGCACCGCCCACCACACGTCTGCAGAGCAGCAGGAGCAGCCCTGAGCCCCTGAACCGAGCAACCGCATGGGAAGTTCCCGAGGGGGCCCTGAGACCGACCCTGGACAGGAAGTGACAGCATAAGTGGCTACCAGAGTGTGGTGGTGTCCCCAGCACGCACATACGAAACCTTGAAGACAGCAGGCCTCACCTAAACCTCATGGTGGACTCTGATGGTTTCAATTCTTAAATTCACCGCTGGCAGGGAGGGGCTGGAGATCACCCAGGCCAGGGGCCTTGCCAGGAGAGTGGAAAGCCCTGGGGTGCCTCCCAGGACCATGAGGGGCCCCCCAAACTTCCAAGTCAAGGTCAGACTCTTTAGGTGGGTGTAGTGCGCACAGCTGTAATCCCAGCATTTGGGGAGGCTGAGACAGGAGGATCACAAATTTAAGCTCAGTCTGGGCAATTTACCAAGTGAATGAGACCCAGTCTCAAAATAAAAGGAGGGTCATGTTGATAGCTCAGAAATCTAAGTGCCTGCTGAGGCAAGTGCAAGGACCAGGGTTCAATCCCCAGTACCATATTCCATGCCAGCCTCACCCCAGGGGCTCTGAACCCGCCACCAAGACTGAGCATGGTGGTGCACGCCTGTAATCCCAGCGCTGGAAAGGCTGAAGACAGGAGGCTCTCTAGGAGTCCAAGCTGTGTAATGAGACCCTGAACCAAATACATAAAATTAAGTAAAAGGGGATGAGAGGACTGCGAGTGGGGCTCAGTGACAAGGTCTGGGTTCAATCCACAGCTCCAGAGGAAGAGGTAAGACCCCTGCCTCAGCACGCAGAGGCGCACACTAGAGAGGGCCTGGCTCTCCTTGGGAATGAATGGTGTTGCTAATGAGCTCGTGACCGTGCCCCGGAACCTGTGTGCACTGCAGCTCCGTAGCCCGCGTCCGGCTCAGGCCTCGCCCTTAGCCCCACTGCCTGGCGCACACGCCCACCCCCAGGCATGAACCTGGCAGCTGCGTGCCGGCACTCGAGCAGATGCACAGCGCAGAGCCGGCGGCAGAGCAGATGTGCAGCTGGCATCTGGCCCCTGCTCCACACCTGCTCGTCCTTCTGCAGGTGGCAGCAGCCCTAGCAGCTGGCCCTGCCCCGCCCTGGAGCCTCCTGGGTCCTGGCCGGGCTGGGGCCCTCCCTGCCTGCTCCCCTGCTTGGAGCCCCAGTTGGTCTGAGAGGCGCTTCGGGTCCTCCCTGTACCACTCAGGGCTGCGCTGCCACAGCCTGGGTGACAGTTGCTAAAAAAACGGAAAGAAGTGACCCGAGCAAGTGCAGCTCAAGTCGGATAACCTTGGAATGACCCCCCTGGGAGGCTGTGACTTCTGGGGGAGGGGGAGGCAGGAGATGCGGAGCTCCTGAGTTGCCCCTTCTTGACAGACCACCCCACACACCCTGCCACCGTACTGAGCGACACCACCAGAGCCTGATTTTTGTATTTTATTCTGAGACAGAATCTTGCTGAACTGCCCAGGCTGACCTCGAATGCGCAATGCTCCTCCACTGGGGGTCCAGGTATACCTGGCAGTGGCACCCAGCTGGTTGTCTGTTTCTGATGAAGGAGGCAGGTATGCTTGAGTTTGTGTTTGATGGGCAAAGGAGACACTAGGAAGCAGCTAGTAAGGCCATCTTTTTAATGTATTTGGTAGAGGATCTCACTATGCAGATCAGCACGCACCATCACACCCTCACTTGGTCTCAGCTCAGCAGGCCGGAGGGCAGGGTTGGCATGGCATGTGGCACCAGGGATTGAACCCCAGTCCTTGTGCTTGCCTCAGCAGGCACTTAGTCCGTTGAGCTATCTCACCAGCCCTATTAAAGCCATTTAGGAGGCCTCTGAAGTGGGTCCCATTTAAAATTTTAAAAAGAAGCTGGGCATGATGTCCTATCCCTACAGTCTTAGCAGGAAGCTGAAGCCGCAAGATTGCTGCGAATTCAAAGCCAGTGAATTTAAAGCCAGTGAAAGCTCACTGGACTACACAGTGAGACCTTGGCTCAAAACAGCTGGCACGCAGCATGCTCGCGCTGGCCCCGGGCTGGGGGCTGACCCAGGAGGGGAGCGCGAGGCTCCAGGCAGCACAAGGCCCTCGCGGCTGCGCACAGCATCTCCCGCGCCTGCTCCCAAGTGCAGGCGTCTGACCCATCCTGCACTGCGAGGAAGCACTTATTCAGCCCCACAGATAGGCACCGTGCGCTGCTCATGAAAAAGCGGGCAGCGACCAGGCTCTGCTCACAGGGACACGAAGGCTGGCGTGGCCACCCAGCAGGCCCAGCCCTCGATGCTCACCCAGGACAGAGGTGCTCAGAGCCCCTGACCCAGGCAGCCAGGGACCTTCCATGGAGAGGAGGCCGCCACACGACGCACTCGTGTCCAACTCCAACGGGGAATGAAGCAAAGGCGGCCACACCGCCACCTCGCCTGTGCGATTCCATGTGCTCTCGCTGACGGGAAAGGCCGGGCGCCCACCGCAGAGACAGGAAGTGGACACGCGCTGAGAGAGCAGGCAGGAAGGAGGAAGGGTGGGCTGCTAATGGGCGTGGAGTTCTCCTTGGGGTGAAGAACGCTGCAATTAGTGGCGGGCAGCGTGTGCATGCACTAAGTGCACTGGACAGCACATTACAAAGGAGGCACTTTTATAGCATTTCGATTACAGTACATACCGAGGCCACGTGTCCCCAGGCTGGGTTGGAGAGTGAAGAGACTCGGGCCCGGCCTCACTGAACGCAGCCAGAGAGGGGTATGACGGACAAGTCCCATGCCAGTGAGCACAGGAGTGTCACAGGGGAGTCACACAGGGCAAAGGAGAGCTACACGCAATGTCTGGGAAATGAGTTGAAGGAAAAATGCACCGCCATGACCCCCAGAAATCCTCACCGTGAGCACACGCGTCCCTCCGTCCTGGCCTGCAGCACTCCAGAGTCCTCTTTCCAGAGTGTCCTTGAATGTCCTGGCTGCCTCCGTGTCCCCCATTCATTCAGCATATCCACCTTTCCTGGTCATTTTGATTCTGGGAGGAGCCAGATGTCGCGTGGTTTCAGATCCGGTGACTGCGGTGGAGGACGCGGCGCCGTGGGCTCACGAGCTGCCTTCCGCTGCAGGGTGCCCGGCCGCAGCGCTCACTGTATAGATACCCAGGCAAGGAGGAGGGCTCAAGCTGCTGCAGGCGGTGGCCGGCGGGGGAACGAGCACATCCCACGTGAGGGGAGGATCTCAAAGGGTCCCTGGCAACGCAGTGATTAAAACTACTGTAATCACTTTTTAATCTGAACCCTGGCCACCTGTATAGCTGGAGTGTTCTTCTTGCTATCCAGCCCAGGCTGGGCTGCCTCAGTCTCCCTGGTGCTGGGATGGCTGGAGCATGCCCCCATGCCCTGCAAGGGTGCTAAAACCACATTTTTGATGTCAGCTCCTCTGGGTCAGGGAAGTGCTGCTCTGCCGGCCGCACGGGCTGGGTCCCTGCAGCAGGGCCGGCGTCTGGTCGGCCCACTCCCACAGGGCACATGCTAATCCACCCAGGCTGCAGCCGGGGGCTCCTGGGTGCCTCCGTGGGGCCCAGCTCAAAACGCTGCTCCAGCGGCAGGAAGACGACAGCACACCGACAGACGCCCTGCAGCCAGCCTGATCCAGTTCTCTGGTTGCCACGGAGAATGTGGTGCCAGTGCCCCCTCCGCTGCCACTGGCTCACTGTGGGTGTTCCTACAAGTCCCACACAGGACAGGCCACATAAGGACTGCAAATGGAAAGTGCCCCAGCCCAGTAAGGATCCTGGGGCCAGTGTCCCCCTCTCCAAGCAGAGGCTGAGGTGGCCTTGGGTTGGCACCAGCACCCCAGTGCCACTTACGGCCCAAACCTCGGGAGGCTGCAAACTTCTGAGAACTTCAGTTCTTTGTTTAAGAAATGAGGACACTCAGGCCTGCCTCGAGTTGTCCTGAGATTAACTGAAGCCAACCACACTGGCACACTTATCATCCCAGCAGTTCTGGGAGGCTGAGGCAGGAGGATCACAAATTTGAGCCCAGCCTGGGCAACCTCATGAGGCCCTGTCCCAAGGATAGAAATAGAAAAGCCAAGGACAATTCAGTGGGTCAATGCCTGGTACCTGGGGTACGAAGTGAACTGAAACAGCCTATGCAAGGAGGCACTTAGGGCGCAGCAGCAGCAGATGCCGGGTGCATACCTCTGGCCCTTCCCAAGGCGCGAGCCTGGGAGACAGCGCCACCTGCTGGCCGCAAGTTGAACTTCTCTTTTTGGGGGGCACTCAGCCTACCCTAGGGGTGGGGCTGGCACAGCACACTGGGGGCCGCCGCGCAGGCTAAGCAGGGCTTTGCTCCGCTGCGCGATCTCGCCGGCTGATTTCCATTCACGTATTTGGTACTGGGTTGCACCATGCAGCTCGTACTCAGTGATCCTTCTGTTTGCAGCCTCCCCAGCGCTGGGATTACAGGTGTGCGCCACCACACCTGGACTCCTTCACTCGCTCAGCACACCCAGGGGCAGCATGTGGTTAAAAAAAAAAAAAACAAGGCAAGGAGTCAAGCTGCCCCGGGTGGCCTCGGCCCTCCTGCCTCGGCCTCTGGGGGCTGGGAGTCAGCGGTGCGCCACCGCACCCAGGGAGCTGTCACGCGCTGAGCAGAGTGGAGGCGCTTTTCTAGGCGCTCACAGTGAGGTAGGTGCCTGACTGCACTCATGGCTGGGGAAACTGAGGCACGGAGCCGTCAAAACCCTCACCCAAGATCACACAGGAGGAAAGTCTCACCTGAGACGCAAGCCGTTGTCAGGCTTGAATCTACAGTGAGCCCCAGACTCACAGGCTACGTTGTCCGCTTTATCCCATCATGACAAGCTCGTCTGCAACACCTCTGCCCTCAGGGCCACCCTGAAAGTGCGACTCCCGGAGGCTGGCATCCCAGGGCTCTTGGGGCAGGGCGTGCAGCCCTGCAGCTGCCGCTCCCCTGCACCCGGGATGGCTCACCCGGGGCCTGCTGCAGGGTGAGTGCGGGGTGCACCGAGCGGCAGCAGGCGTCCCTGGCCTGCGCACCTCGGAGCTGGAGCCTTACTGCGCTGACATCGAGGGTCCAGGGCCAACCGTCGTCCACCTGCTGGGACTGAAGGGCAGAGAGCGCACAGGACTCCACCGCGGCAGGCAGAAGAGTCCAAGTCCCCTCCCTTTACTCCACTCAGCCCGCAGCACTGGCCACTTTCTGCAGCAGCTCTGGAGTCCTGAGTTGTTGTTTTTGAGGCAGGGTCTCAAGGTGTAGCCCAGGCTGGCCTGGAACTCACAACAATCCTCCTGCCTCAGCCTCGAGTGTGAGGCATACAGATCTGCGCCTATTTCCAGCTTCTGAGTTTCTTTATAAGACATAAGGAGATAAAAAATACGGTGATTACTGCTCCAAGCCCCACCCACGGAGGGCAGGCTTCTGAAAACACGGTCCTATGGTCCATTATGCTTTGCCCAGCAAATACTGTAATGTACTTTGCTAACTCATTTCACCCTCTCAGCAGACCCATAGCTGTGCCCATTTTACAGATGGGGAAGCTGAGGTGCACAGAGGAGCCGTACTCAGTGTCGCACAGCAAGCAGTGACCTCAGGTGCAAGAGGAGACTGTCTTACCACTCTGTGCGGTTAATACACTGGACTCCCTCTGCTGGTGGTGGCTGTGGCTGATTTTTTTTTTCCTTTTTCTTTTCAGACAGTCTCACTATCTAGTCCAGGGTGACCCAAAGCTCACTGTGTAGCCCTAGGCTAGCCTAGACACATGGTGATCCTCCAGCCTCGGCCTCTTGGGTAGTGGAATCATAGTCATGCACCACGACAAGTTGTGTCTCTTTTTTTGTTCCTAAATGGCAAGCTTTGCACACAATAGGCATCTAAAGCACATTTAATATATACACATATACACACAGCCTTGGCCACGCAGTGACCGCCAGCCTGGGGATGGCCGGGCGCCCGCCAACCACCTCATGCAGGCCCCGAGCTCTGCTGCACCCTCTTCATGAGCTCCTCGTCCTGCATGGACAGCTCAGTCAGCTTCTTGCCCATGCGCTCGTGGATGTCCAGATACTTGGAGACGCACCGATCCAGACACACTGACTCGCCCTTGGACAGCTCCGCCTCCTTGTAGTGGGGTGGCACGCACTTGCGGTGGCAGGCGTTGGTCATTCTGGGGTGGGGAAGGTGGGAGCAAGGTGGCATCAGCAGCATCCCAGGGCGCTTCCGGACCCCAGCCATGCTGCCCTGCTCTGACTTCCAGCCCCAGGTCTCACCCAGCTGCTGGACAGCGCTTTCTCCGGATCAACTTGCATGAGCATAGGAAGGATGCATCAGGCACTGGCTGTGCACTCGGGGAGCACGTCACCCAATTCTTAGGGCAACCCTGGGGAGCGGGTACAGCTGCTACCCCCCGTTACAGCTGAGGAAATAGGAGCTGCAGGAACTTGCCAGATCCCACAATGAGTCACATGATGACCTTGCAGCCCCAAGGGAGGACTGCTCTGATTTAATGGTCAAGAAAAGCAACCATCCAAGGGGGCTGCGGAGAACAGGCGTGTGCTTCCCACAGGCTGGGCGCGCCTGCGCTGAAGGCTCCTGTCTCCAGGAGCTGAAACCTGTGACCGCATCCTGTGATGGACGAGGAAGCTAGCCCACGGATACACTGCCACGGACTGCCGGAGACACGACTTGCTCCCAAGAGGGTGAGACGGTCACAGCTGCTGGGACTCACCCAGGTACCACCACACCCCTGCACTGCCACTGAGCACCGGGATGCTGAGCAGCTCGTTTAACCTCCCTCTGCTCAACTTAAAACAGAACAAAACCATCAGGGTACTGGGAAGACTAAAAACAACATCCTACATGGACTCCACCCCTGAAATGTGAAATTAAGGGGGCAGGTGAGCCCCAGGGGCTTCTGGGGAGTGAAAACTCACCCAAATATGTTAGCTGCCTATACCTCTGTGACAAACGAGACTCGTGAATCTCCATAATTAATGAGCACTAATAAAAATAGTTGCCCACAAAACTACGCTATAAAGCCAGGCACAGTGGTGCACAACTATAATCGCAGCACTTAGAGGAGGCTGAAGCAGGAGATCTCCATGAGCTCAAGGCCAGCACGGGCTACACAGTGAGTTCAGGGCCAGCCTACACTACATGGCAAAACCTAAAAAAAAAAATAAAGACTTCACATTCTACCTACTGCAGAAGCGCTACTGCATTTCGCTGCATGACTTCTGTTCCTAATGGACAAGTGTTGTTTCCAGCTTGGGGCCATGACAAACAGTACTGTTTTTCAAAAAATGCACATAAAATTGTTATTCAGTGTCCGGCCACGGGTAAGTTAACAAAATGTTAACCGCTAACCGGCCTGCGTCAACCTGTAGCGGCTGCTCGTCCAGCTCGGCTCCTTCTCGCCAGCCCATCCAGCCAAGTCCTGGCCCCCATCACGGGCCCGGCGAGTCCTCCCTGCGCTGGGCTTTGTGGCCGGCCGCTGGCTCGGGGCCGCGCACTCACCTGTTGTACATGTCGGCCATCATCTCCACCTCCAGCTCCGCCGCCAGCTGCTGGGCCCTGAGCGGGTCCATCGAGCCCAGCCCCGTGGAGACCTGGATCTGCACAGACACAGCCGTGAGCACCGCCTCGCCACCCCTCACGCCCAGCGGCTTGCAGATGTGGGGCTCACGGGCGCCACCAGCGGGGCCACCGCCTCTGGGCGCGTAGGCACCCAGCTCACAGACGTGGAAACTGAGGCAGGGCCGACTGCCCGCCCAAGGTCACGGGGACGTCAGGGGGAAAGGGGTCAAATCGAACCCGGGCGCCTGACGCCCCGTCCCCTCGACGGCAGCTTCGGCCGGGGATGGGGAAGCCGAGGCGGATCACTGGAAACAAGCGCGAGCACGGACTTCTGCGGCCGGGGAACCCGACAGCTCTGAACCCCTGAGGACCCCAGCACCCGACCCAAAGGCTGCACCACGTCAACCGCGACGTCACCACAGGGTCCCCTCGAGATCCGAAACCACTGCTCACTCACCACGTTCTGCAGCGGGTCACAGCGCCAGGGCGCCGCCAACTGCGGGCAAAAACTACGGTACAAACTTGCCGGGCGCTCGGGGAAAACACGCCGGAAGCACGTGGATCACTTCCGGAAGGGAAGTCCCGCCTCCTCTCTGACCCGGAAGGAAACACCCGTAAGGCGGTGCTGGGAACTCGGCTACCACAGAGAGGCCGCCGGGGGCCGGCCGAAAGGAACGTCGATTCTCAGATGCTAGAGGGGATGGTGATGTACCATAGAGACCGGCTGGGGCGGGCCGAGCGCCGCAACCCGGCCGGCGCCCGTGTCGCCTGGGTTGTCGCGGAGGCGATGCGGAGCGGCTAGCTCGATAAGTGAATAATAAATAAATTAAATTTAATTAAATTAAAAAAAAAAAAAGAAAGCGAAGTCTCTGGGCGCAGACCCGGCGTAGACGTGCCCGGGCGAGTCCGGCCTGCGGCTGCGGGGCGGGGGCCTCCCACCCCCAGGCGCCCTCCCGGGGCGACTGCGCAGGAGCAGAAGACTTGGGGATCCCTCCGGGTGCCTCCGGCCGCACCACTTCCCCCGCAGGACGCGGAACCCTAAGGCCCTTGGTTTTTGTTAATTTATCAGTTAAACTACCTTTGCAACATGCAAATTTATTTTAATTTTGAGATAGCCTTCACTCCGTAGTCCGGGATAGCCTTGAACTTGGAATTTGCCTGCTCCAGCCTCCATCCAGAGTGTTGGGTCACAGGCGTGCACCAGCACATCAGACCTATTATAAGGTATAAATCGATGATGCGAGAATATATTTCCCACTGGCGAAGGGGGCTGCGTGTTTTATGTATGCTCGTTGCCATATTTTTGTAATTATCCAAAACAGCCCTGACTTGGGAGGTGAGGTATGGACCACCAGCAAGCCCGGCACTCACCAAGGCCGATGCAGGAGAATCGCAAGTTCAAGCTCAGCCTGTGCTATGTAGCAACTTAAGAGCCTGTCTCAAAAAATAAAATAAAAAAGAAATAAAATAAAATAAAGGGCTGAGAATGTAGCTCAGTATGATGGCGCTGGGTTCAGTCTCCAGAGTCTGTCTGTCTGACTGACCCAGTGAGGGTTCCCCTGTGTACTACAGTTCTTAACCCTTAGGGGCCGGGGAGATAGCGCGGCAGAATAAGCACTTGCCTGGCAAGCG
>NDGN011268751.1:0-10126 GCA_002564285.1 Tympanoctomys barrerae | reverse complement strand
ATTTGATTTGAAACTGTCTCATTGCTATTTGTTTCTCAATAAAATTATGGGAAAAAAGAACATATAGGGAAGGAACTTACAAAGATGATTGTAGAAATTAATGTAATGGAGACTATGAAAACAATACAATGAATCCAAGAGTTGGACCTTTGAAAAAATAAATAAAATTGTTAAACATGTAGTCAATCTTTTCCAGAAAAAAAGAGAAAAGACTCAAATCCATGCAATGAGGAATGAAAAGGGTGAAATCACAACAGTCGCTGCAGAAATCCAGAAGATCATAAATACCCACTTCTAATAAGATGAAAAAGACAGAAGAAATGGACAGATTCCTCAATACATATACATTAACAAAGCTGTATCAGGAGATATAAAATTTCTAAATAACTCAATCAAATTGAACGTGCAATTTAAAAACTACCAACAAAGAAAAATGCAGGTCCTGAAAGAGTCACTGATGAATTCTACAAGAAATTTAGAGAATATCTATTGCCACTATCCCTCAAACTCTAATAAAACTGAATGGGAAGATATAGTTCAGCTGCAAGTTCCTATCTGGCAAGCACAAATTCCTGAGTGTGATTCAGGAGAGGGAGGGGAAGCAGGAGATGGAGAGAGATAGGGAGAGAGGGAGTGCAAGAGAGAGACAGAGACAGACTGAGAGACAGAGATAAAGACAGAGAAAGAGACAGAGAGAGACACACAGAGTGAGGAGAAGAAAAGAGAGGAGAGGAGAGAAGAAAGGACAGAAGAGGAGAGGAGAGGAGAGGAGAGGAGAGGAGAGGAGAGGAGAGGATACAGAGATAGAGATAGAGACAGCGATAGAGACAGAGACAGAGACAGAGATTGAATGGGAAGCAGCAGTACTCAGAAACTCATCCCTGGAAGCAAGCATTACCCTGATACAAAAACTACAAAAGGATTCAACCAAAAAAGAGAATTTCAATCTTATTAGTGAACCTGGATGCAAAAATTCTCAATAAAATACTGACAAACAGAATGCAGCATATCATCCACAATATTATACACCATGACCAAGTGGGATTCATCCCAGGGATGCAAGGATGGTTAAACATACATACATCTAAAAATATAATAAAACACATTAACAGAATCGCAGACAAATCTACATGATCATCTCAATAGATGTAGAAAAAGCATTTGACAAATGTCCACAACCACTTATGATTTAAAAAAACCTACAGAAAGTTGGAATAGAAGCTCTTTGCTTGTCAATCTGATAAAGCCCTCTGTGACAAACTAACCACCAATATCTTACTAACTCATCAAAAACGAAAAGTTTTCACTCTAAAATCAGAAACTCTGAGATAGGGATGTTAACGATCATCATACCTGTTCAATATAGTTCGGGAAAAAATAGCCAGAGCAGTTAGGCAAGAGAAAGAAATGAAAATAGAAAGGGAAGAAATTAAATTATAATTTGCAGATGGCACACATTTTCCATATAAGACCTTAAAAACTCCACCAAAAGACTCTTAGAACTAACAAGCCAGATTCAGTAGTATGGCACGATACAAATTCAACACTCAAAACTAAACAGCATTACTATACACAAATGAAAAACTCATTGAGAATGAGATTAGGGAAGCCATGCCTTTCACCATAATATCAAGAAAAATGAAATACTTTGGAATCAATTTTAAAAAGGAAATAAAAGACCTTTACATTCAAAACTACAGTACTTAGAAAGGAAGATCAAAGAGAGTACCAGAAAATGGAAATATATCCCTTATTTTTGGATGGCCAACATCGTGAAAACCGCCACACTTTCAAAGCTTGTATACAGCTTTCATGCAATTCTAATCAAACTGCCAATAGTATAACTCATAGAACAAGAGAAAATAATCATAAAATTCATTTGGAACCAAAAGAGACCTAGAATAGTAAAAGCATTTCTGGGCAACAAAGACAAGGCAGGGAGCATCACAATCCCTGGCTGAAATTATACTACAAAGCTACTGTGATAAAACCACCATCATATCACAAGGGCCAAGTTTGTGGAGTTTATCAAAGAATAAAATCATGAACCAAAGGAGAAAGTGAGGAGTTTCTTTGGAAATTAGGAAAAGAGGAACAGCTCCTGGATTTCTAGGATGGGGCCCAAGTGGGTGACCTCCAGGGCTCTTTGTCAAGGGCAAAAGAAGAGCCTGAGTACAGTGTGAGTCAAACTACAGTCAACCTATAGGGTTACAGGTGTGTTTGCTCAGCTCTGGAATACTGATCCAATAGGGAAATGAGTCATGTAATAACAGTATATGGAAAAAATTAAGGCATTCTTGTAAATGAATGAATCCAGATGTTCCTACCTGGGCTCCCTGGGCCAGATGGTGCTAATTATGGTATAATCTGAAATTGCTATTTATCCCTAAGGAGGGTTGCAGGCTTGCCTATTGCATCTTCATCTTGAGACCCGCTCTCTTCAGATTCACCTCCAGCCACAATTTTTGTGTGTTTCATCTTCAGTGCTCAAAGGCACAATTCTTCTCTGATTGCATATTAATTTCTAGCTAAATGCACTCTCTAGAGTACAGTGACCTCAACTTATAACCACCTGCTCTCACAGTACCTAATCCAGTCATAAAAAAAGAATTCATTCTAATGGAAAATCATTAATCCATTTATAAGGGCTTCATCCCCAACCCAAACACCTCGCACCAGGCCCATGTCCCAACACTAGGACGCCGGGGAACCAAGCTCCAACATGGGTTTTGGTGGGAACAAAACATAATCATGTTCAAACCATAGCAGCTGTCTTCCTTTGGCTCTGTTCTGACAGGCTGCTGTGTTACTTGCAGATCACTCTGATTCCTCTGTAGCCTTAATAGTAGACTTAGGGAAGCCAACAATATAACAATTGTATATATTCATACTACACTCACTTTTGGGATCTCTACTGAATGCACTGAGAATTTAACAAGGACTCTCAGCCCTGATTGGACAGAGCTCAAAAATCTCCTCACTCTGGGGAGCTCTGGGATTGTTCGGCTCACAGCTCTCAGGCAGTTGTTTGTGAGATTGTATTCCATGTATTCAAAGACTTAGTACTTAACAAACATTCAAATGGACCCCTGATTAAATCTCTGGAATCTTTGTTTTGGGGATTTTTGTTTGCTGTTTTATTTGCCTGTGTTCTCATGGTAGTCTTCTCTCTAGAGCTCTGCCGTGTAATATCTAACCACTTCTGCCTTCCTGAATTCCAATCTCTTGTTCTTCCATTCAGTGAGATGCCTGCTGTGCTTCTGGGCTCCCTCCTTCCAGTGGCAGATTGGAATGAGCCTCCAGAAGACAGCTAGCATCGGCACACCATTTGCCTTATATATTTCTATTTCCCTTTACTTAGGGATGACATACTTGCGTGTTGTCTGTTTCCAATGAAATGTTTGAAAAATGAAATGTCTGAAAATGTTTGTTACTCTATCATGGTTGGTAATAGAAATAACTTTAAAACAAAACCAAAGGGCCATTATTAAACTTTAAAACATTAACAATTTCTTAGAATCTTCATACATTTAATTAGTTACCATTTTTTTAATTGAGAGAGGTAAGTTGAACAAATCATATCTGTATAATTTGCTTTCACCTCTTCCATTGGGCTTTGTTCAAATTTCACATTATCAGAGTAGTTGCAAAGGTAAGAACATGCAGTCACCTTCTCTACTCTGATAAGATAAAAAGCATTCTCAGAAGAAGGAACAGTGTGTATTGGAGGCTGGCACACAACAAGCTGAATTTGTTCAAGAAATAGCAAAGAAACTAATGCACCCACAGTAGATAATACAAAGGAGACAAGTAGAGATGAGGTCAGAGGGGTGAGCCTTGCACAGTTGTGACCATAGAAATGACACCATATGGCTTAAGTTTTTAAAAGTCACTAACTGCTGTGTCAAGAAACAATGATTACAGGACAAGGACAGACACAAGAGACCAGTTAGAAAGTCACTGTAATAATCCAAACAGCAAATGATTGGTGAGAGAAGACAATAGATAGTGATTACACTTTGAAGATAAAATCAGCAATACTTATGACTGAATAATACATGAGATTTGAGAAAAAGAGAGCAGTCAGGAACAAATCCAAGTTCCAACATTGGTACTGAAGGCCATTCATCACTGACCCAGGAAAGACCAAAACAGAACAGTTTAGAGAGGGAGATCAAGATGGAAAGAGATAGGTGCAGATCAAGACTTCTTCTTGTGATATGTATTTAAGAGTAAATGTCAAGTAACAGATACACATGTCTATAGTTCAAAGGGAAGTTGAGAGTAGAAATAAATTTGGACATGTCAGTGTATATAAGAGAATTATATGAGAAAACCTTGATTTTGAATGTGGACAAATGAACTAAGGATTGGGCCGCAGACACAATCATGTTAAAGTACAGAAGTATAAGTAGAGAAATAGCCAGCAAAGGAGATGAAACAAAAAGAGTCCAAGAGAGTGTTAACTTAGAAGTAAATTAAAGTATTAAACAATGACGAGAACCAACTATATTGAATGCTGCTGATGGATCAAATAATATGAGACCTGCAACCTCTCAGCTTTGGAAACGAAGTTCTTGAGTAGTTAACAGGATATGGGATCAAATTGCCAAGCAGAAGGTTTGTCCTTACCAGGAGCATGGACACTTCATTCATTTTAACAGGAGGGAAGGTGGAACTAGGGTACAGCCTGTGTGGTAGATGCAGTGGTGACAGCCTGACTTACTTCCTCTCTTCCTTTGGGCCTCTGTTCAAATTTTATCTTATCAGACTAGCTGAGGAGGTAAAAACATGGACCCTCATTCTCCTACTCCTACATGGTAAAAGGCATTCTCTTGGCAGAAGGAACAGTATTATTACAGCCTAGAATCCAGAAAAAGCTGAATATGCTCAAGCAATAGCAAAGAAGCTAAAGTGCCTACAATAGATAAATGCAGTTCCTTTCTGATACTTTCTATCATTTTGTTCTCGGTATGTTCTAGTTAGTGACATCATATTATCAGGAACTGTGCCAAGTACTACAGAAAAAGCAGCTATGGGTATTGTCCTATTCCAAATGTTTTTTAGAGTTCTTAATCATTACAAAATTAACAATAACCTTAAAGAGAAATACCTCAGTAGTGTGTTCATAGAGAAAGTTGCGTGTGCTCCTGCATCTTGAGGTCCAGCATTTCATCCACTCTGGTAGAGGTGGAGGAGCATAAAGCACCATGAAACCCCTGCTGATGGCAGCTTGGAATTCTGCCCCTAGGCACGGCTAGGGAGGGCTCAAGTCAGCTAGAAACATTGCTGCACAGATGTCTTCTCCATGACACTTAACGCTCCTAACCGGAGCACTTTGGACAGACTGACTATAGAAAGACATAGTCGTTACACCATCTTTACCAGAAGCAGCTCTGGAGCAGATGAGGATGTTGGAACCCTACCAAGTCCACTCACTCCTTTCAAAAATAGAGATTGTGGTCATAGATGAATATATTCTTCCTTCATTCCTGAAACTTTACTTGGGTTTTCAGCAGAAAAATTTTGAGAAAATTCTACGTTGTCAACCCTGATTATTTAAAGCATGGGGAGAGATGGAAGAGAAAAGGAAACTAAGAAGTCATGGTCCGAAAAGCAGAAACTCCAAGACATAACATCAAGGAAGCCAAGTTAGAAGCATGACTGAGGAAGGAAGGGTAAATTTTCTGGCAGGCACATATATCTGAGAAAGATGTCAGATATATGGTGTTGGAGTGTACCAGGACAACTAGAGACCAGAGACCTTATTCTAGGCTGAAGACTATCTTTAGTTGCCTAGCTTTGCTGACTGCACTACAAACACATTTTCTGGGTAAACTGAAGAGTTTGTAAGATTTTCAGTTGGAGAGAGTGTCTGTAGAGACATCAGTCAGAGGAGTACTATAGCATGTCTCCAGCAGAAAGTAACCAGAGGTGGGAGGTCAGGAAGCCTCTCCCAGTGCTCATCATTCCTCCACCTACGAACACAATTGTTTCACGGAAAGCTCTCTGCACCAGTCTCCCAGAAAACCTACAAGTGTTTTCTTAAAACAGATGCCACACTGTTGGAAAATTAGTGACAGCATTACATGTAAATGACCAGTACAGTATCAAAATACATTTAAATACTAGAAAGATGAAAGCACTTGCACCTAGGCACCAGGAAATCTAACCTGAATTGTGTAATTTCTTTTTGATGATCTTTCCTCTTTGGATATCAGTTTTTACAACTGTAAAATGTGAGAGTTCAACTGCTCCCTCACTCCAACTTACCTAGAATCATAAATTCCAGTTTGGCCAGAAGTAAACTGTAAAATCACGTGGGCTGTTTTTGTTTGTTTGTTTGTTTTTAATGTATTTAGTACAGAGTCTACTGGGTCTCACTACACAGATCAGACCTGTAGCAATCCTCCATTTTTCAGCCTCTCAAGCACTTAGATTACAGGCCTGTGCTACCTCATCCAGTCTCAATGTGCCCTGAGGGTGGGGCTAGCACAGCAGGCCAGGGTTTGAACCCCTTGCCCCTGCATCTGTTTAAGCGGCCACTTTAATCCACTGAGCTATCTGGCCAGCCCATGGGCTGGGTTCTTAACCTAATTCATTCTTTTAATGGTGTCTTCATTTGCTTAGGATTCATAAACAGACTATCCCAAGCAACTTGCCAATGTTTCTTCCAGCAAGCCCAACCTTGGGCAGCACCACTTATCACTGCTGCTTGGGGAGCACACCAGCCCACTCTGCATGGCCTAACAGTCTTTCACTAGCCTCACCTACAGCCACTTCCAGACCCTTGACCCTTACTGAGCACTTTACAGTTCCTTAGAAAGGGCTCTTCTCTTACACTTTCAGGGCCACCACCTGGAACACTTTGTCAGCCCCTCCCCCTTCACCTAACTAACTGCTAGTGAAGCAGAAGACTGCACTCTATCCCAAAACAAATCACTTAGATTTGGAGTAGGAGAAAAGAGGGCCTTTACTGCCAGCATCCATGGGTGTCCACCCAAGAGTGGACAACAAGGCCCCATTTACACTTTTATATGGTTTCTATCCTGGGGGCAATTTCTTTGGAAGTTACCACAAAACAAAGCTACAGAGGCAAAAGCAATGATTGAAAGGAAATCAAGTGATCTAGGGAAGCGGAGAGCTTCACACCAGCCTCCCCACATCCACTCCGCTCCACTGACATTACCTCACTGATGAACCTGTACATGGCCGGGGTCAAACCCATCAATCTCCTCAGGAAACTCTGCTACATTAGTATCTTCAGGCAGCTTCACTGCACAGTTAACCCACAGTTGCCCTGCTTCACCCTAGGACATGGTCTCCTCTCTCACTAATTCCTCACCCCAAGCATCTCCTTCTCCATAAACTCAACCCTTCATTAACAGATACACCCGGTGCTAGGCTCTGCTGAATGCATGACCATCACACTGACCCTCTAATCCTTCTCAAAGTCCCCTGGCCATTTTTTATTATAACATCTGTCACCATGTAGCATCACTGTTTATGGATACATCTGTCTCCAGCTTGTTAGGAAAGGGCTGACATTATTTGTATCCCCAGAATGGTACCTAACAGAGAAACAACTCAACAATATCTGATCAGCCATTGAGTTCCTGGCCAATAGGTATAAGCCTGTGCCTAGCAGAGTGTACAGTGGAACAGCACAGTGGACTGCAAGGAGCCTGGACTGCTTGTGTGGCTTTGCGTGCATGTGAAGATTGTTCATCTGGAGAGTGGGGATAATTATAGGAATTATCAGACTATTATGAAGAGACATTGTCTGCAAAGTGTTTAGTATAAGTCCTAAAACTACTCAAAATTATTAATTGCTGTAATTAGAAAAAAAGAGAAAGGATCATGATGTAGCTCAGTGGAATAGCACCTATCTGGCAAGTGCAAGAGCCTGAGTTCAATTCATGGCACCAGAGAGAGAGAGAGAGAGAGGCGCAGAGAGAGAGAGAGAGAGAGAGAGAGAGAGACTATTAATATCATCTTCCCACCTGAAAATAAGTGAGCCCTCAAAGTATGAAGTCCAGATTTTCGCAAAGGATTGGCCATCAAGATAGTGTTTAGCCATCAGAGCTCAGAGGTCCAGCTTCTAGGCATATTTTCCCCCAGTGAGTTCATAGAGTACCGGCTTCCTAAACCAAAGGTGAGATGTTGCCCTGAGGGAACACAGAAGCAAATTTGGGGCTCTGGAACAGAATAGAGGAACCCTGGGGAGCAATGACCATTTAAGAAATACAAATATTCCTTCAATGTGCACCCTCATGGCATGCTGAAGAGAACTCTTCTGAATAGCCTCATCAGGCCAGGTCGGGAGGGAAGGAAGCCTGGGCAGCAGCCAAGCTCCATCTCCACAGCCCACAGCCCATTGCTCAGAAGCTGCCTTACAATGCCCCACTCGCTTTCCCTGCAGCTTCCTGGTGCATCCCAGCCTGTCCCACTGCCATGCAGTGTTCTAAATCACTGGTGACCTTGCTCCCACAAGCCATAAGCATCCCTGAGCACAGGAATTTTGCCTGGCAGCGACACAAGCCGCCAGGATCCTTAGCCCTTGAGCCCCAGGGCTCTAAACACTTCTTTGATTGACAAGCCAGGAGTAAAAGACAAGGGACTTAGCCCCCGTATAAATCCTAAACTGCCGCTGGCACCTTAGAAGAAGGGGGCCTAATTTCACTCACTGCGCTTCTTAATTTCACACATTTCTTTTTTCATTAAGCATTCCTGCTGCTCAAACCCTTGGGTCCCTCTTACTCTTCCTCATGGCCCTGGAATAATTTAAATTAGTCTAGGTGAGTTAATATTCAAATCTAGGAAGACTGATGCAGGCATTTAACCGTGGAGGAAGTGATTTGCAATGCTCTGCACGATGGTACCGTGCCACCAGAAAAGTCAGTCTTCTGTACATAATTGGTGTATCAGCCTCGCTGGGCTTTTCTCATTTTGTGTACATAACATTTGCAAACATAAAATGTAACATAAAACAGAAAATCAGGGGACTTATCCAAAGTCATCCTGCCAACAGTGCTCAAGACAGGATGTGAACGTAAAGTTCACTGAATTAAAGCCAATCAGCACAAGTGAAAGCCTGTAATTCTCCTCATGCTCAGCTAAAAGTACTTTCACTGACACATTAGGAATTTTAATTTGAGGGAAGGGAAACTCAACAAATATACTTTGGTGCAAACATTTTCTCCAGTCTATAACATTTTCCTAATAAGTCTTTGTAAGTGTCTGTTTTAGTAGGCAGAGATAAAGGTATATTTCAGTGCTTAGAAAATTATGACTTCATTGAATCATCCCACGAATTTTTGTAGAGCAAACTTGCGAAGCAGCTTTGCCAAGGAAAAAAAGGAGGTTTATCTTTCCTATTGTAGTTACTCTCATTTGAACTTCAGAAAACAAAGCCATGATTCTTCTCTAAACAGCTGTTTTCAAATTAACTTTCATCTTAGAAAAACATTTCAAGTTACCTTTCATCTTAGAAAAACATTTCAAATCCTTTTATTTGATGGGCCATTTTGGCTAGAAAAGGGAAGGTTCTGATTAAAACAGCTCCTGGGAAGAGCCCCAGAAGAGCAGAGGCAGTCAGTGTCCAGACTGGAGTGAGAACAACCTGAGAGACCTGGGCTACCCACCACAACCAACGGACTCTGCATTACTGGCAATAGCGTGCCCGCCCCCACAAGAAGTGACGGAAACAAAAACTAAATGGGGTCAGAATGTAGCTCAGTGGCACAGCCTTCTGCCTGACCAGCACGAGGCCCTGAATTCCATTCCTGTCACCAAAAAAACAAAAAACAAAAACAAAAAAAAATAAAACAAAACTTTAATTTAGGGCTAAAGTCACCCTGCTGTCCTGATGCCAGCTCTGTATACCAACCTGCCCTGACTGCCCTTATAGCTTTTAACTCAACTATTTGGTCCAGTTTTAAGAGTCCTTAAAATTGAACCCCAACCTTTTTTTTATTTGTTAAAAATATTTTTATTGAGAAACAAATAACAATGAGACAGTTTCACAACTGATTACTAGTATATTTTCAATAATTAATACATTGTGGGGCCGGGGAGATGGCTCAGTAGAATAAGCGCTTGCTTGGCAAGCACAAGGGCCTGAGTT
>NDGN011268685.1:0-12299 GCA_002564285.1 Tympanoctomys barrerae | reverse complement strand
GGCACTCGGGCTCTGCTCCTCTGCATGTTCCCTCATACCATAGGGCTCTTGTGCAATCTCTTCTCCAGGACAGCATCATCCTGGCAACAGGCATCTCTTCTAAGAGAAGAGATGAAGCGAGGCTTCACACCCTAGCTCAGGCATCTCTTCCTCAGAAGGCCCGGGCCTCCCAGTCAAGGCTGAAGACTCTTCACTAGAGATACAGCATCAGCACTGTCCAAGTCAGAAATGCAGACGCTCAGCTTCCACTACCCTCAGACCTAGCAAGGGAGGGACAGCTTCATTTTAATAGGCCCTCCAGGGGATTCTGATGCTTGCTGAAGTTTGAGAAGAGATGGCATTTAGGGCCTTTGTAGCATGTAGTTTTCCTTCATGGCACACACTGCAATTCATCTCTAATTTGTATGATGATTTGATTAACAGCCACTACTTACAGCAAAAACATGGAGGATTGTTGCTCACATCCCCCCCCCCCATGGTATATAGTAGTGTCGAGCACATAAGTGCTAAGTAAATATCTTTTAATAAATGAAAAATAAATGTGGTATTTAACAGGACAAACATTATAGAAGAAATTGGTTAAAAGTAAGAACTGATAATTTAGTAAAAAACAATAGACATAATAAATATTTTTAGTATGGTCAACCTCAAATAGTAAAGTAAAATAAGGTGATGTCATTTTTCCCTCCTTCACTTACTAAGTTAGCAAAGAGGAGAAAGGACTTGATGTCCAGCTAGGGTACAGGCATAATCGCTATCAAAGCAATGTGGGCATGTACAGTTATTCTAGAAAGTAGTTCTGAAAATTAAATGGCCCAGAAAATGCCATTTTTAGTCACTAATCATGAGGATATATTCCTACACATGCACACAGGCACATGTGTGTACAGAGTGTGCATAACACTTAGTAACTATAATTTCAAAATAACACAACATTTATCAATAGATTGGAATAAGCAAATTATGCATTCACAATAGACTATCATGTAGCCAAAAATTGATAATGTTGAGATAAATTAATCTACCCAGAACGATGATTATATAATGTCATAAAATGAGATCAAAGAGATGACATCAGCTGGTTCTTGGGTAGGAAGAGGCAAGATAATGAAAATGACTCTACTCCCAAAATTGCTATACAGACTTACTGTAATCCTGATCGAAATACTTATCTCATGGAGTTAGAGAATTCTAAATTCCTAAGGTCCATCTGGAATTAGAAGTGGCCTAGAATAGCAAAAGCAATTCTGGGCAATAAAGGCAAGGTAGGGGGCATCACAGTCTCTAACCTGAAATCATACTATAGAGCTACTGTAATAAAAGCAGCATGGTAATGGAAACAACAAGAACAACGACAACAGAGTAGAGGATCAATGGAACAGATTAGAAGATGCAGAAACAACTCTAGACACACTCAGCCACCTTATATTTAATGAATGGGCCAAATATCTTTACTGGAAGACAGGCTCTTCAATAAATGGTGCTGGAAAAACTGGCTTTCCATATGCCAAAGATTAAAACAAGACCCATATCTTTTTTCATGTACTAAACTAAAACTGAAATGGATCAATTATCTAAATATTAAAACAGAAACACTAAATCTGTTGGAAGATAGAACAGATAGAACTCTTGAAGACACTGGTATAGACATAGACTTTGTGAACAAAACCCCAACTACATAGAAAACACTACAAAGAGTTAACATCTGGGATCTCTTCTTACTAAGAAGCTTTTGTACAGTGAGAAAAACCAACACTGCAGAGAGAGAACCAACAGTGAGGCAATTTTTTTTCTGTTCCTTAAAGTACTAATATCTAGACTGTACAAAGCACTCAAAAAATCATATTCCCACACTTAAAGACCCAATCCAACATGTGCATCTGAAATGAACAGATATTTCTCAGATGAAGTAGAAATGGCAAACACACATATGAAAAAATGTTTAACATCACTGGCCATTTGAGAGATGTAACAAACAAGACTGATATTCCATCTTACCCCAGAAAGAATGGCTGTTATCAAGAAATCAACCAATAATAAATACTGGTGGGACTTGGGGGAAAAGGGAATCCTTTTCCACTGTTGGCAGGAGTGTAGACTGGTTCAAACCACTGTGGAAATCAGTGTGGAGGTTCCTCAAAAACAAACAAATAAACACACACAAAAAAGCTGGGGAGATAGCTCAATAGCCTAAGTGCCTGCCTAGCAAGCATAAGGTCCTGAGTTCAATCCCTGGTACAGAAAAACCAAAACAAGACAAAAACAAAAAGACACCAAAAAACCAAAACAAAAAGACCTACAGGTTCCACTAGACCTAACTATTTTCTTTATTTTTTTCCTAAAAGAATTAAAAGCATTATAACACAGTGATATATACACATCCACATTTCTAATAGCACAGTTTGTAACAACTAAATCTTGGAAACAGTCCATTCTACCAATGAGTGGATAAAGCGGATGTGGCAGTTTACTTATATAATAGAATACTACTCTGCCATAAAGAACGATAAGCTTGAAATATTTTTTTGCTACATAGATCCACCTTGAGATTATACTTTTAAGTGAGGTAAATCAGACACATATGTGTAAATACTGCATTTTCTCTGGTATGCAAAACTGAAAATGTAAATAATGACCAAAATGTATAACAGATATTGGGAAACGGAAGAAAATGTTCAAAAAAGAAGGGGAACAAGGAAGGAGGAGGAAGAAAGGAAAGGACCAGGAAAAAAATAGAAGGAAAATAGAAAAGAATAGAAGGAAAAAAGACAAGGGGAGGAGGGGCTGAAGGCGGGGAGTGGAATAGGTAAAAAGCAGCAGCAAGGTACATACAGGCACGAAGTCCTGTGATCAGTATTATTATTATATTTATCTAAAATGTGCCAATAAAAATGCAAAAACTTTAGCTGGAAAAAACCTTCAATTTAATTAAAAAAGTCTCACTATGTGTGTGTATATATTCAGAGAAAAATGTCTAGATAGATATTTACCGAAAGGACTGTGTGACTATATATGAATGATCCTTTTTTCTCAATTTTTTATTTTTCTATTTTTTTCAGTACGTTACTCTGTATAATATAAAATTAAGAAAACATTTATCTGTTTAATTAATTAAGGCACTGGGGATCGGACTCAGAACCTTGCACTTGCCAGGCGGGTGCTTAAGCATCTCCTCAGCCCAAGAAAACATTTTAAACACTGAGTTTAGCTTAAGTAGAATGTGAACTAGGAAGGTAAAGCTCTTATGTAAAGACAAAGTGAACTAGAGATAATTCTCATTATCTCTTGGACTAGTCACTGCTTTGGATTAACCATGCCACAAACCTCTCCATTCCCACAATCAAGAATTGCCTACAGTTGGCTACTACAGGTACTGACTGGGATTAATTAGCTGGTTACTGATGCCATGCATGCAAATCACATCCAAGAACTGCTGGCACAGGACAGGAAAATGCCCTAGCCCACACTCCAAGTTCCAGGGGTGCTGTGTCTGGCGGAAGGCGGCAGCCACCCCAAGGCTGCACTGGCATGGGTATCTGTCTAAGTAACTTCCTAGGCTTATAGAGACACCATCATCGCAGGCACTGTGGCAACAATTTAAACCTGTCCTTCCATTTCCTTCCTTTTCTCTGCCTGACATCATCCACATTCTTGGCATGCTGTTTTCCAGAAAGAGTGCTGTAGCATGAGTCGAAGGGGTCGCCCTAGCGAAATAAGGCCACACCTATAAAGGCCTATCTATGCATCCGCTTCTGATCAGGGCCCAGCTTATGCCATGTTCTTGGTGTCACACGGCTGTAGGCAGTAAAAGGGTGAGGCTAAGGGCTCAGAGGTCTCAATGACCCTATGGCATGTTTTAATACAATACCTGAGAGCTATTTTGGGATATAGTTTAAAGTATAAAATAGGTTGTAAATAAAGTGAAGGTTGTCGACATAATCCAAAAACAGTATGGAACACAGGACTGTAAAGTGTCATCACTCTTAGCAGTAGCACCCAACAGCTACCAGCTCATTATATTTACTTCTGAGTGGTATAAAGCCAGGCAAGATGCTCTGGGTACAAATAGGCAGGAAAAAAACCAACTCACTCGACCTCACTGCTTCAGCACAGGTCCAGGATGTAAAATAATGCTTGACGTGAAGGTTCTGACCGAGCTTGCGGTACGTTCTACGGCTACGAGGAGCCGCGGGCTGGCCCTCCTTTCTCTACTCACTGAAGTGGCACAGCTAATGGGTTTTGGAGCCTGGTGCTGAGTGGCAGGGGCTACTGAGGTTTAAATGTCTCAGTTCCTTGCCCACGTGTGAGACTCAGCCTTGACACCTACAGGGGGCTGCTATGTGGGCCCAGCACTTTCATCAGTCCTGGAGGCACCTGGGAGGAACATAAGCCACAATTTCAAGTGAAAGTGTTCACTTTTAGGCAAATGGCGAGAGCTTCATATTCAACAACTCTCTTCTGGGTAGCTATTAATGAGGAACTGGAACACTGAAGCTAATGACTGCACATCCCTGACATAATTACAATGACCCATTGTCCTTTCAAAATGCCAAATTAAATGATTAAAATGAGTCCTGTTGAAGTTCCAATATTCTAATTCAAATCTCCTGCCCAAACATACTTGCAGAATGTAACTACATTTTTAAGATGGACTTGGCAAGCTCAAGAAGCACTCGGTTCCTAACACAAGGCCAAAGTAATTTCAAATTCACTTTAAGAAGCCTTAACTATGGCTCCTATTCCAATTTATAGAAACTTTTCTTTGTCTTCGTGTTTCTGGATTGCTTTCTGCTTTCCACTCAGGAAAAAAAAAAGTTCTCAGGCTAGTTTTATCCAACTTCACCTCTGATTTCACTGCTTTGGACTTGGGGCGGGCCTGAGCGCCCTTCAGCTGCAGTCGCACACCAACCCTGCCTCCGGCAGCCCTGTGAGCCCGCTGCAGACTCCAAGGCCAAGGCTGGGCCCTTGGAACCACGGGAAATAGGCTGGCTTGCAGGATGGGGGCTGGTAGCCACCCATCCGAGGAAAACAAAAGCTATCAGCTCTGAAATGGTCCAATCTATTTTAACAAAGAGAGGTTTTAAATAAAACCTAGAAAATAAAATCGCAATGTGCCCCTGCAACAGCTGTAGAAGAACACCCACTGAGCTCTGGAGAGCAAGGTATGAAAGAGGAGGCTGTTGTCCAGGCCAGCAAGAGTCCATCAGTTCTCTGAAAGCATTCCTCGAGACTGAGGGAGATAGTCAGAAAATAAAGGAACGTCATTTCGTATGGTAGCAAAATTCTTGCACGAGCACAGACACACTTGTATAGACAGGCTCAGGAGTCTCTGTCCATGGCTCTCGCTCCCCTAAGTGAAAGTGCCAGAATCAACAGTTTCAAAACTCAGTTGAGGAGAATTGCACTTATTTTTCTAGCTTATAGGATTAAAACTGGATTTCAACCTAGGGGCAACACATTGCACTGACATTAAGAATAACATCAGGCTGTATAAATATTGTTTTAAATGAAAATGTGGCATTATTAGTGAGGAATAAGACATAACTGTTAGGTTGAAGCAAAGAAGGCCTTTATTTGTTCTTCATACAATCATAACTCAATCAACCAAACAAGGCTTTGCTTCCCTCAAGCCACCATTATAATGGGAGTTTTGTGTAAGCTCCTTGTTTGTACAAAGGCCTGGAGATACAGGCTGGAGGGGTAATCCTAAAGCTGTTAGACCAAAATTAAAACACATCTTACCGGTGGATCTGTGTTTTTAAGACAGCTCTATTTGAGAGGGCCATGCTGATCACACCAGGAGATAAGCCCTACCCCATCTCCGGATGATCACTTCAACAAACACTGGCGCGGCATTGTAATTTTCTAGCTTTTCACCTTACAGAGGAGCAAAGATCTTGCAATCACTTTGTTAAAGACAGCAGACTTCTCAAAACACAGGCCCGGTATGCACGGGCCTCAGGAAGAGGTTGCTGTTAATTTTTTTCCTGATCTTAAAAATACAAAGTAAAACCCTTAATGTACACATGTACAATTGGTTTATCACTAAAATAAAAGCAAGCTGCCAAGGAAAGGTTCTATGTCCCATTTCTGCCTTCTTAAATCAAATGTGAACTTAATATCATGGATCAACAAACATCTGGATTGTTCCCAACTTTCTGTTTTGCCTTAAAATCTCTTTTGTGCCCCACCCTAACATAGTCCCAGCAGCCCACCACACCACACACAACTCCTTGTGGTGATTCTTGATGCCATGTTGTAAAGTTTTATAACAGAACAGGCCAGTGTGAAATTGCTCAGCATCCATTTCCACCTCCATCCACTCTATTTCTCAGTGTGGACATATGTTGCTTTCCCTTGTTTACATCTTCACTTCTGGCTCTTTGCAACCCGTGCTGAGGTGGCTCCAGTACTGTACTGCCTATGCTATCTTACTCCAAGTCAGCCCTTCTCCTCTCAGAAGGAAGTGCATTTTCTTTTCACTTGTTTACAGCACCCCTATTCAATGACCAAGTGCTCTGAGAATCCTGGGGTTGGTCAGATGCCCTGAACCCAGCCTTCTTAACATAGTGGCTGTTGAGCACCACCACAGTGGTGATGAAACTAGGCATTATGGCGATGGGTTCTGTGGGAGGGAGGGCGTTCATGGAAGGGAGGGCGTCCATGGGAGGCAGCTCCTGGGGGAGGATCAAGAAGGATTCGCTTCTTCTGAATCTGCGTCTTGAGCCAATGAGGCAAAACTCCTTTATACCTTTCATAGGTATGGCTGGCTGGGAGGAGTCCCTAAGTGCAAATGGCTTTTTGCAAACTGGAAATGAAAAATGAAGTCTTTTTGAGGTGTTTTGCAGCTGCATTATGTCTGTTGTGTGTTAAAAACAAACAGACAAACCTTCCTAATGCCATGTCACTGAATGTCAAGCTACACATGTGAACGACCCTAACATACTTGGGGAGTAAGTATGTCTGACATGTGTCTTTCAGCAGAGGGAAGAAAGTGATCCACTCTAAAATCTGTGTGCAATGAACACGTGGTCTTAACGGCTAACAAGTGAAACTTAAAACCTGGGTTTCCACCCAAATACCTTTGGGCCCATTTTTATGCTGCCTTGATCAAACCAGGAATGAAAGCCCAAGCTGCTTCTCCCAGC
This sequence comes from Tympanoctomys barrerae, assembly GCA_002564285.1. NCBI lineage: Eukaryota > Metazoa > Chordata > Mammalia > Rodentia > Octodontidae > Tympanoctomys > Tympanoctomys barrerae. The sequence continues at coordinate 5,151 of NDGN011268685.1, read as the reverse complement.
CCGAGGGCCCTGCGTTTTCTCCACTTCCACGGCTCTGCAGCCACCTGCCCTGGGCTTCTCCTTCCCTCCGGCCATCTCTTAACCTGGTGCCTGTCCAAGGATGAATTTGCAACACTCAGGTGGCACACCCAGCTTCCTCTGGTAGCCAAGGAGACAGAAAGGTAGTGGAGGAACCACCAGGCGAGGTGGGAGACTCACCAGGGAGGTCACTTTTCTAGAGCAAGGTGTCACTGGTGAGCGTGGTCCATGAGTGGCTAAGGGACAAGGCTCCTCCATCTCCTGCCTTAGCAAGGAAGGGGTGCAAGAATGATAGCATGCCTATCAGAAACATTCTCTGAAAAGTGGCACTTCTTTTAGTTCTCAACCATTCCTGGGGGGCTCTATTGTCACCTTCCTTTTATACAAAGCAGATAAGTAAGCAAAGTGGCATGCCCAGGGCCATGTGGGAGGGAGTGGCATGACAGGGTCTGAGTCACATCTCTCATCGGAGCCCTAGCTCTGGACCATTGCACCTGGCATAGTGCTGTGGCCAGGGGTTTCCCCTGCAAACATGGATCGTGGACACCTTGTGCTAGAACCACCTTAATGCACATTTTGAAAATGCAGCTTGCTTGGTTCTGCCCCACAGGTACTGACTGAGCAGGTCTGGGAGAAGGGCCAGGAATCCTTTTAATCTGCACCTAGGATCCAGTGTCTGTGGATCCCTGAACTTGAGCTTGAGATGTGCAGTCAACACAGGTGACTGAGGGTGCCAGAACTCAGCTGGCAGAGACAAAGGTGCTCTGAGCGATGCTCAGGACGAAGCACAAGCTAGTCTTTGGACAGCCTGCAGCAACATGGCCCTGAAGGCTGGGTCATCAGGTTCCAGACCCTCCTCTTCTGTGGGCCTCTGTGGCTGCCAAGCTTTGGAGAGCCCTGTTTTGCAGGTTTGCTCAGCTACACTATAGTGTGGGTCCCCTCGTTACACTCTGCTTTGTAATCTGTAACTTTCCAAAATTTTGTAGGTAAGTATGGCATAAATTTCACATGTGAATAAGTGCAGGGGTGTGAAATAAGTGAATAAAATTACATACAAAGATCCTTAGGAAAATATTATTTACAAAGGTGAGAAAACTGCAAATATAATAAGTAGAGCAGAAGATCCAATTTGACTGGTGGTGTAGTTCAGTGCTACAGCACATGCTTGGCATGCATGCAGGTCTGGGTTTGACCCCCAGAACCAAAAGAAAATCAAACAAACAAAAGCACATTGGTTAAGCTGTGCAGACATTCTAAACAAGAGTTGAAGCATATTTAATAATATGGAAAATGTTCACATTTATGTCACGTGGAACAAGTAAACAATAATCTTATTTATACAGTTTTGTGAAAAAACGAAAGCAAAATACTGGAAGAAAATAGACCTAAATGGTAATGTGGGTAGTTCTGGGTGGCCTGATTACATATGATTTTTCTTTTCATTTTTTCTTTTTCTGTATGTGACTCATTTTCAACAAGAAACAAACATTTTCCATTTAAAAAATCTTAGCAGGAAAGCAAGAGCAAAAGTGAAAGCCAAAGGGAGACACTGCTCTTCCTCCAGGCGTAGGGGGGAAGAAGGGCACGTGCATTTGCAGCAGTTGGCCCCACCCGCGTGCCCACCCCACCCGCGTGCCCGCCCCACCTTGCTCTTCTCCAGAGCGCTCCATGCAGTAGCCCGCATCACTGTGGCCGGGGGACTGAGTCTCAGGCTGTGTCCTCACACAACCAGCAGGATGCCTATGCTTGGCTGCTTCTCAGTAAATATTTGTTGCACGAGTGAATGAATGGCTAGCTCTCACCTCCCACCTAAGCTAGGGGTGCCTGGAAGGCAGGGTTCCCATCACACACAGAATTTGTGAGCTCCTCTGTGCACACCAGGTTGGCTGTGTCACAGTGCTTAGTAAGGGCCTGCAAAGGCCTCGGGAAAGCTTGCCTTTCTGATTGGGAATCACGTCAAAAGGAAGCATGGCTGCTGAGCAGAGCCAGCCCTCTGGATGTCTCCACCAGAGTTCAGGCCCAACTCCAGGGAGAATTGGAGCCAGCCCGCCTAACTGCGAAGGCTTCGTGGAACTGAAGAGCTGATTTTATTTGCTGAGAAAAGCACGTCAGGTAGTCCCGGATCTTTATCTGCAGGAGTCATGCCTCAACACACTGCTCCACCCTGCCTCTTTTGGAAAAAGATTGATAAGCATAATGATGATGTTTTAACGAGCTTAATTGCACATTCCTTATGTTCTTGCAGAGTTGCCAACCAGTCACTTCAACATCCAGCAGCTTACTTGTATTAACTTTTCCCCCTTTCTCTGTGCCAGGGAGCATAATTATTCTTGTGGTAATCCCCCAGAGTTCAGCTCTTTCTCCCTTGCCTCCCTCCCCCCTCCTTCTCTCTCTCTCTCTCTCTCTCTCTCTCTGTTTTTTTTCTCCTTTCTGAGAATTACTCTAAATGGGTATCTTTGAAAAGAGGGTGGCAGGATGCTTTGGTACAGTACTTACCAAGACCCCTTTCATCAAAGAGGCCCTTGTGAGCATGCTCTGGACATGAGCCAATCAGATCATCCTGCTGTCTGTCTCTGAAGAAACTCCGGCCCTGGTATGTAAGTCAAGCTGGTCTGCAGACAGGCTGACTGCGCTCAAAGGCCAACCTGTCTTAGTTGACTGAAAAAACGCTGAAGGGAAAATTACCTGTTTGGCTCCAGACGGAATTAAGTTTTACACACACACACACACACACACACACACACACACACACACACACACAGATACAATGTTTATTATTTTTTGTTTAAAAGCATCTGCCTATCTAATATAGTCATTAATGTTATCTGGTCAGTACTTGAAACATTTTGAAATATGTGCAAATGCAATAAGCTACAGGGCATACAGACAAAATAAGATGAATTTTCTCATTAAATGACAGAAAACTGTTTGGGGATTTTAAATGGCAGTTCTGTAATGTTCATGGAAGATTCTCCACGCAGGGACATTTGGTCTGCATGCAGGCCCTGGTGGGTGGGCAGCACTTGGGTACCGAGTCTTCCGGGTCCGCCACTATTTTTCACTCTATACCCTGCCATGAACGAGGTGCCAAAGGAAGATGGTAGACCCCAGCTTGGGTGACAAGGGCCCTGCTCAGAGGTGAGCAGACTCTTCTGAGCAGTCTGTGAAGCTGAATCATCTTAAGAACGTATTTTTGGTATTTCAAGGAAAAGGACATAGCTGAGAAGCATATTTTACAGTTTCTATTTGAGAAAAGGACTAACACGTTTCCTCTTTTCTGGACCTGTTCTTGATCCTGGCCTCTCTCCTCTGAAGTCCCAGGTCTATGGACACTGCCAAATGCCTACGACAGAGGAGATATGGCCTTGGTCTTCAAGGATGGCAGCTGGCCATCTCAGACCCTGTACCTCAGTGCTTTTTTGTAGCTCCTGGTACAGTGACACAATGCACAGGTGATATAATTATTTTTCTCTATATTTTGTATTTTTCAGAATTCTCTAGAATTTCTCCAGTGAAATTTCACTTTAGTAGCTAGCATACGTTATGCTGCTGTTCAGATGAACCTTTCTGGGAGCAACAAAAAGGCACATTCCAGAATTATATAGAGAATAAACTGAAGGCCAATGGAGCAGGGCAGGCAACAGCCAGGTAGGGCAAAAGGGAGTGGGAATCAAGAGGGCAGCACTTGGGTACTGAGTCTTCCGGGTCAAGAGGGCAGGGCAGCTTGAGAACCACAGCGGGCTTAGGGGAAGTTCCCGGAGTGCTAAATCAAGTAATAACAAAAATATGACTACTATGTCTTGCATATGAGATTTTGTAACTTCTCAAGAAGTAAGGAGTCCCTTGCCGCTTGGTTGTTCCTCCTCAGGAGTGGCTATGAGCTTGCTCTGGGCTCTATGTGTTCTTAGCATCTTCTGGTTTAAGCAGAAGTGGAGTTCCAGATAGGATGCTAGTGCAGTTTCCTTCAGCCCTCATGTTTCTATCACATCGGGAACCATGCACAGCTGCAACCAGGCGTCTGCTGCTCGGTCTCTTCCTGGCTCCCTAACGCCTGCTTGTGCTATACAGTGTTCTTTTTTCTTATAGATTTAGCCTCAACCCTGGAAAGGATGCCTGGAAATTCTCTGATAGTTTCATTCACTCTGACCTAATCCTGGAAGGGTTTTCTCTTTTATAAGCCCCACAAAGTCATGGATACAGACTGAGATTGAGGCTTTCTTATCCACAGAGAGACAGAAAAATAAAATTCTTCTCATATAAATATATTCAGAGAACAATCCTACTTTGCTCCTAGCTACTTCTGCTCCAGGCAAGCAGAAACATAAATCTGGATGCAGGGGGAATCCATTTTTTTTTCTTTCCATAGTCTTTTTCCCCAATACTAGTGGAAAATAGCTAATTTTCATCACCAGATTGTATCTCTAAATGACCAGTGACAAAAAATGATGGAAAAAATTCTTTGCAAATAGTACATACCATGCTGTAAAACCATTAGATAACAGTAATTGTAGGTTTAGTTTCAAGAGCAAACAATTACATAGTGGGAAAAACTCACTTTTTAAGTAGAAGAAACTTTCTAGGATTTACATACAGTCTACCATTTTGAGAACAGCAGCTTTGGGTAAAACAAAAACAAAAGCATAGATTGAGCTTAGTTTCTTTGTAGAGTTGAGAAAGGTAACTTTGGGACATATGGTTCTTTCTTGCTGGTTTATGGGATTAAGGGTTTTATTATTACTGTACTCAAAAGAGAGATTTTCCTGATTATTTCTCTCACCTATATAAATCTAGCAAAGAATTTTTTCAAAAATAAGTTGTTGAGGCTAATAGCTCTAAAACATTGCAACTCTATGTATGTTATAGGGAGAATAGCTCAGATATCACTATCTTCCAAAGGCAGCACCATTTTGTATAGTGCAATCCTTTTAAAAGTGATTTCCCCAATGTGTAACTAAATCTGATTTAATTTATAAGACTTTTTATGTGAAACACACATACACGTACAATTCAGGCCATGTGTCAGGCCATGTGTCACTTGATTTATTAAAATATACAGCTTCAGAGTTTACAAACAATAGATCCCTATCACAGAAAAGAGTCCAGGCAACTGAGCTGAGGAAACACAAAGAGGAC
>NDGN011268684.1:0-13921 GCA_002564285.1 Tympanoctomys barrerae | reverse complement strand
TTTTGTGGAACTGCGGATTGAACACAGACCCTTGCGCTTGCCAGGGAAGCACTCATTCTATTGAACCATCTCCCCAGCCCCCATCTTACCTTATCTTAAGACACAGTCTCATGAAGTTGCCTGGGATGGCTTTCAGTTCTCAATCCTCTTGCCTCAGCCTCTTTAGTAGCTGGGTTTACAGGTGTGTGCCACCATTCCAACTACTTTTTATAACTGAAAAAGCCCACCTGGCTGCTGTGAATAGAACAGGTTCAAGGAGGCTTCCATGTGACCCAGCTGAGAACTTTAAACAGCTGAGCCCCCTCCCCTTGAGGGTGAGAGGGAGAAAGAAAACAGGGAGATATTTTAGAGCTGAAAATCCAGAGGATGAATGAATGAGCCCTTGACACAGAACTAGGATATTGGATTCCACTAAGCTTGAATATGACTCCAGAAAAATCGCTTCTCCCTAGGCCTCAGTTTCCCAGCCACTGAAGCAAGGTCCCATGAGGTGGAGCACTTGGTGCCAAGGTCTCCTGCAACAGGACAGCCAGGCCTGAGTTCTAGGGCTCCTCATGCTGTGATCCAATTACCAATCCTGGCAGCCCAGTGCAGCTGTAGAAACCTGGGGTGATGTGGTGACTCACGCATGGCCCCTCTGCTGTCAGCAGAAACTGGGACAGCCAGGGGCTGAGACACAGCCAGCTGTGAGGGCTGGCAGAAGGCCACTGCGTGGAGAGGGGAGGGGCAGGCCCCAGCCCTGGGCTTCCTGATGCTTTACCACCACGACCACCACACCTGCCCACATGGCCCAGGCTCAGCAGGGGCCCACGTCCACCTCTGTGGGTGACCAGAGGCATTGTGAGGAGCATGGGCCTGCATGGCCCACTCAGTCTTCTCTGCCAAGCACCTGATGAGGTAGACACTAATGGGACCATTTTATTGATAAAGAAACTGAGGCTGGGAAAGTTGTGAGTGGCAAAGCCAGGAGTCCTCCTGTGAGCTTTGACTAGTTCTTTCCATCCTCTATTCGTTGCCCAAGGATGCAGTGGATGGGTGTGAAAGAGAAAGGAAGACAAGCTATGTTTAATAAATATAGAAATTCACACCCTCATGTTTTGTCAGGCCTGGGGACTTTCAAACAAAGGTATCTTCTATTTGTAGTCTTTTTGCAATGTGCAAAAGCCACCTGGCCATTGTTAACAGCTCTTTTGCTGCTCATTTATTCATTTGCTATTGCAGCAAGTATTTCTCAAAGAGCCTTGTATATGTGGTGCCAATGTGAGGGTCAAAGCAAGGGCCGCAGTCATCAACCAAAAGGGATTTTGTGCCTGACTCAGTGGCTTATAGTGAACTTAACGTAGAGGGTAAAAGAAGTTTCAAGAAAAACTTGCAGAAACCATAGTCATTTTCTAATTGTGCTTTGCATAAGTGTCTCCCCCTCGGAGCTTCAGTCTCCTCTAGTGAAGTGGGTGGCCAGAGTGCCTTCCTCCTGAGGCTGTGTAAGGGCTAAATGAAACACAGGTGTACACAGTATGTGCTCCTCTAACACCGATCATTGCTGTCCCCGGTCTCCATGTGTGCACAACTCCCATAGCCCAGCCGTGCAGAAGCTGGCGCGGTCCTCTGAGACGCAGACACCAACCTTCTAGTAGATGTGTAGAAATGGGCAGGAGGTGGCAGCCAGTGCTTCAGACCTCAGTGCTGCCGGTCAGGTGGGCACCTGGATGGGAGAGAGAGAAGGTGAAGGGAGAAGAAGAGTCTCAGGCTACAGCACACACCCAGGGCAGTCCAACTGCTGAAGGGGAGCCCCTGAGCCAAAGTGACTTCTTGAAGGAGCCCTTCATCTCTCCAGCAACACAGGAAACAAAAGCAAAGCAAACATGAAGAAGCACCCCGGGCAGCAGCTGGGCACTCAGGGACTCAGTCACATTTCCCCAAAAGGAGACCTGAGCAGTGCATTCCAGAGCTGCCTCAATAGCCAGACTCAGCTCCAGAGCCGCGGTGCAGCCCCCAGGAGGGAGTTCTTACAACGTTCAGAAGCCGCAATGTGAGGAAATAAGTGGCCAAGAAGTGCACAGAGAGGACGCTGTGCCCCATTGAGACATACAGCCTGGACAAGTTTTAGATTTGGGGAACAGAGTGTGAGGGGGGTACTCAGACAGATGGAAGCCCGTGTAAACCAAACCCAGCTAACCTGAAAGAGTGGGGCTGGAAGTACATTTGCAGCATGTGACAGTTTTTTTTTTTAAGTATTTATTTATTTATTTGTTTGTTTATTTGGTATAGGATCTTGCTATGCAGCTTGGACTCCTAGTGATCTGCCTGTCTCAGCCTCCCCAGGTTGGGATTACAGGTGTGTACCTCCATACCTGCTTTCAGTGGCCAGCACTACACACCGAGGGTTCTGGAGCCAATATGGCATGCAGTATTGGGGATCAAACCCGGGTCCTTGCACTTTCCAGGCAGCTGCTTAGACAGCTGAGCTATCTCCCCAGCACATGAGGCAGTTCATCCGGATTGTTAGCTTGGTTGGCTTGAGAGAATAGTAAAGCATACTTCTGGGATCACCAGAGACACGGGCCTGTGTTCTTGGGGACTACGTCTGGGTCCTGACCTCTCCTTGTCTGGAGCTATTTCCCCTGGCTTTGTTTCCTAGCTACTGTGGAGCAAGCAGCTTTGCTTTCCCATGCTCTTCTGCTGTGATATTTCTTGGAGCCTTGGAGCCAGCTGACCATGGTCTGAATCCTTTGAACCCAGATTAAGCCTCTCTTTTAAATTGTGAGTGCCAGGGCCAGCCAAATAGTTCAGCGGCGCAGGTGCAGGGGCCGGGTGTTCAATCCCTGGGCCTGCCTTGCACACTCCACACGGTGCTGGCCCCACACCATGCTGGCCCCACACCTGGGATGTGCTGAGAGGGCAATTAAGACTGGGCATGGTGGCAGGTACTTGTAATCCCAGCTCTTGAGAGGCTATAAGCAGGCAGATCACTATGAATCTGATCCAGTAATGAGACCCTGAACACCCTGTAGACCCCTCCCTAAAATACAAATAAATAAATAAATAAAATTTCGAGTGTCAGGTTTTTGTCCCAGCAAAACAAGAACTGACCAGTGCCCACAGTGAATCCAAATCACACCACAGAGCCTGTTTGCAAGCCCTGGCTGAGTCAGGGAAATGCTGTCTGTTGAGGGCTCTGCCACTGTGAGAGGAAGCCTCTGGGTGCTACCCCCATTCCAAACGGCTGTGGGTTTCTATGGAAACCTCTGCTCAAAGAGGGAAGAAATCTTCTCCCTCATCTGGTCCAACCCTCTCATTACATAGATTGAAAAGTTGAGACCCAAATGGGAGCAAGAGTGGCACTGGGCAGGGGAGATAGCTCAGTAGAATAAGTGTTTCCCTGACAAGCACAGGGTCTGAGTTCAATCCATGGTACTGCAAAAAAAAAAAAAAAGTGGCACAAAACCCCAGATTCTAGACTCCAAGGTAGGGCAGAGCTCTTTCCAGCCCAATCTGCTGGCAGGTACCAAGTGTCCACTCTGAAGGTCACAGGAAAGGGACACATGCTCAGAGGAAGACGTAGGCTCAGAAAGGGGACAGGGAGTCCAGAAAATGACATGAAGACTTAGAAAGGAGGCTGAGGTCAGAGAGGGTATGAATGCTTACAAAGACAGAGTGTCAGAGAGAGGCTGGGTGCTCAGAAAATGGGACACCGAAGTGCATGTCCCATGCTGGGTGGGGGTGGGGCCGGCATGCATCCCCCACTGCAGCAGTTCTCAGAGGCAGCAGTCTGCTGTTCACCAGCCACGCCCCACTGCACACTCACCCAGAGAGGAGGAACCAACAACACTGGACACTAGGCAATGTCTAGGAGTTTTAAAAAGGAGGGTGGCTCTCGAAAAGAGCATGTCCTCCAGCTCCATCTGAGGCGCTGCCATCTTCAGGGGCTGGGTGCAAGGCTTGCCTCCACCCCTGGGTGGGGTGAGGAGTGGCACGACAGAGCTATAGAGGTACAGAATTCACTTCTAAAATCCTCCTCACAGCTTCATAAAGGCAATGCAAGCCCAAAATGCCATTGGAAGTAGTGTTGCCAAACCCTCGCTCTCTCTTGGTCCCAGCCTTGCCTAGGGCCACTCGTACCCAGGTGTGCATGGGGAGGGCCATGCAGGCCATGAGGAGGGCATGGAAAGGAACCGTCTGGGCAGGAGAGTAGCGGAGTGCAAGTGACTCCACTTTACCCCTATCTCCCACTGCACAGGTGGGAACACTAAGACTCTCAGAGGGTAGTGACGGTCCAGTGTCAGAGGCAAGTGGCCCACACCAGATGCCAGTCCAGCAAAACCACTGGTGCTTCAAGTGCCCAAAACCAGACAGATTTTGGGCCCAGCTGGCTTACACACACCTGAGTCTAGACCAGGGACATACAAAAATTCCCATGATCCTCAGCAAGGTTGTGGGTGGACACTGGTGGCAATCTCATCTTTCTTTTCTTTTTTTTTTTTGACCGGGGTTCAAACATGGGACCTTGCATTTGCCAGGCAGGCACTTATGCCACTGAGCTATATCCCTGGCCCATCATCTTTCAGTGAAGGAGTTTAAATCAGGTAAAGGTCACAGCAGTGCAAAACAGCAGAAGCACGACCTGAACTTGAGTGGCTGCTCCAGAACACAGTAGGTAACCACTGGCCATCCTGTCTGTTGTTTCAGCTCAGGTAATAATGCTAATTACTTCCCTGTAGTTTCTCAATGTTGGCACTTACATCAATAGGCACTATGCTAGGTGCTCTACATAAAACGCATTCATTCACTCATCCATTCATCCAATACCTACTACATGCCAGGCACTGTTCTAGGTGCTCAGCATTCAGCAGTCAGAAAGAGTCAGGACACCTACCTTATGTTTTATTCCTCACCCAAGGTAGGTATTTTTATCACAAGTGTATGTGAGGCAAACAGAAGCAGGGTCACTGCTCAAGGTCACACAGCTGGAAGCGCAAGGCCCAACTTTGAATTGGGCCTGGCTGACACCTCATCCTCTGTGCTTCCAACAACATCCCTAGAGGGTCAGCGCTGACTTCTAGCCAGGGTTTGAACCCTTCTTGACACTGAACACACCATTCCACACAGCCTTGTATCCATGTGGCAAGAGGGGCTGACAGCCCCACCCTCAGAAGTTATCCTAATTCCTCCCCCTCCCAGCTCTGGCAGCCATGCCTCCTGACACTGCACAGACATCAGAGCTGACGGCATCCCTCCGCCTCTTCTGGATGTTATTTTTGCTCCAGTCTGCAGAAGAGAAAACCCAGGGCTCCAAGAGGTGAAATGATTCAGCCAAAGCAGTGACCCGATCAGAATTCGAGCCCAGCTCCAACTGCCTCAAAGCAGTAACATTCAGGGGCCCAGCAAGAGCAGACAGTATCCCAGGTTGGGCCATTTGATTAGAGTTTAATGAAGGGGTGACTTATAAAGAGACAGGAAGGCTACAGGGAGCCACAAAGGGCACTGAACAACCCAGGGGAGAAATCAAGAGAAGTTACAATCACCTAGGGACAGATGCAAGCCCCCAACAGGAGCTGTAGGCCTTGTTTGGAGGACATAGCCATCTAGAGGTGACCTGGTGGTGGAAACTGGAAAATAAACACCCCAACCTCCCTCCTTGTACACTCCCCAGCGGGAAGCCTGTGGATTAGTGAGGTCACTGCCATAGTCCCTGAAAGGCAGCCTTCAGGACAGACTAAGGGGACAAGGTGGGAAGACCCAGAGCACACAGCGTGCAGCCACAGCTAAAGCATCCACTAATGTCCACTTATACTGGTGCAGCGGGCTCGGCTACACACACCAGTCAGAAGTCACATGCGGCAGCCACATGGCTAGAACACAAACAGACCTGATTCTCCAACCTTCACCTGTGCTGGCGAACTACAGCCTGTAAGCTGGCCCCTTGTTTGGGTAACTAAAGTTGCAAGGGACACAGCACGGCCTCACAACCATTTGTTTACCTTCTGGCTTCCTCCTTGCTTCCACAGCAGAGCTGCGTAGCTGCGACCAGCCTGGTATGTGCATTCCCTGGCCAAGAAAGTTGGCCAGACCCTGGCTGCTGAAAGCAAAGGTTTGCTTCTCCCTCGTGGTCCACATCCACCTCCTGCTGGCACAGCTCTGTTCCAAAGCAGTCCCAGTCAGGTACTCACTCCGGTGAGCCCTCCTGGAAAGCAGGCACCTGTCTCCCGGCAGGGGACAGACACAGCAAATTGCTCACTAGCTCTCAGGTGTCCCTCAAGGAAGAGGCACACCTCACTGCTGCAGGCAAATCTTAGCCTAAAGCAAGGGCTAGACCATGCCTGACTTCAAGTGAGCAGGAAAGCACAGCCCTACCAACAGCCCTATATGAGGAGACCCAGAGAGGGATCAGAGGGCTGACAGCGACATTGACAGCCACAGGATGTGAACGCAGCAAGAGGTTGTAAAACAAAGGAATGAGGACACTGCCTGTCCTCTCCTAAACTTCTCAGCCTCCCTACTGTGTGTACATGGGGCTGGAGCCAGTGATGTCCACAGCATCCTGGAGGAGGGGAAGAAATCACAGGCAGCCCAGTGAACTCCCACTTTTTATTATGGACTCCATAGAAACAAAGGCCCAAAGGCTCCTGGGAGCTCTGGCCACACAGCTGCTCCTTTCCCCTGGCCTTGGTCTTGAGTGGAATGTGGAGGGCAGGAAAACAGACCTCAAGGGCTATACTCGCTCCCCATCAGTCCAGGGGTGAAGAGACACGGGCTCCCCTCTGGGCTCTGCTTTCCCAGCTGCCACAATGTGTAGCTCTCCAGGTGAGGTCTGACCTGTGTAATCCACATCACCCAAGAGCTGATCAGAAATGCAAATTCTTATGTCCCACCTCAGTGCCACTAAATTGGAAATTCTTGTGGGGTGCAACTCTCTCGGTCTTGATGAACCTCCAGGTGGTGCTGGCACCTGGTCAAGTGCGAGAATCTCTGGTAGAAAGTGCAGTCTGAACAGACTGAGAGGTTCAGAGTCCAGGCACAGCTGCCTTCTCTGTGGTCTCTGCTGTGAACTCTATTCCCACTCAGGGCCAAGCCTTGTGACCATCCTCGCTCAGAGTTCTCCAGGGCCCAGCTTTCAAACCACTCCCAGATCTCGCCCTTCCTCACTACCTCCTCCACTAGGGCCTGGCCCTGGCCCCTGAGCCCTACTTGTCACCTGCTAACCCACCTACCTTCTTACTCTGCCTTCACTCCCCATGCCATACCCTTACGCCACCAGTCTGAGGAGCCTCCAAAGCACAAGTCAGATTATCCCAATCCTCTGCTCAGAGCTTCCAAAGGTTTCCCTCTTGCCTAGAAGAGCATCTTACTGGGCTGCAGCAGTCCAGTTCCAGCCATCCCTACCAACACCCACTCCCATCTGCTCCAGACACATCGACCTGCTCTCCGCTACCCCTACACATCAGACACACACCCACCTTGGGGCCTTTGCCCCAGCTGCTTCCTATACCAGGAGCCTTGTCCAGACAGCCTGTGCACTGCAGCCCCCACTTCTCAAGAGTGAAAAGTTCCCTCTGCTCCCAGCATCCTCCACTGCCAGGCACAGCTGCCTGGCAGTAACAGCAATTTACTGCCTGCCTCTCTCGCCAGGGCATGGGCTCTGAGAGGCCCGGGACTGTTAATTTCATCCACTGCAGCATCCATCCCAGTGCCTCAGACTTCACCTGGCCTGGAGCAAGCCCTCCATGAGTCCTTCCAAGTGCATAGGTCAGCAGGTAGGTAGGCAGATAGAAGTAAACGCTGAGTTCCCTCCTTGCCACAGCTGCCAATGGACTTCACCCCAGAACCCAGACCTTGCCTGCATGAGGCCACTCCCAAGGGCATACCCAAGAGTCTTACCTGAGAGCCTAGGATTAAGGACCTGGGTTAACTCAGGGATCCACAGGTCTGAATTTAGATCTCTACTCTCCCACGATCTACCCCTTTGACATGCAGCCAATCAAATCACTCTCTAATCCTCACTGTTCTCATCTCTCAAATGGGTGAATGCTAATGTGTACCTTATAACTCACAAGGCTGTCACAGGGACAAAATAAAGTGCACAGAAAGGAGTTAATATCTCCTAAGCACTCATTACTTGGGCATCTTCTTTGCCACTTTTGCCTCCTTCTCAGTTTGGCCAGTATCCCAAGCCGTGGGGGTAGAGATAGGATTTCTTGGACTTATCATGAGCCACAGAGAAAGAGGAGATTTGGGTTCCAATTTTCCCAGCAACCATCTTGCTACATGATTCTGTCCCTTGCTAGCCCTTTCAGGGCCTCAGTTTTCCTGTCTCAGCCATAGCAGGGTATGGCAGGAGGGAGTCTCTGGTCATTTCTGTGTGTCTCTCCCTATCCTTCTTGGATTCCAAGCTGCACTCATCAAAGCCTCTTCATGGTCCTCACCATGGAGAGCCTCGGACCGAGCTGGCTTAGGCCTGCACACCGCTGGCCCCCACCAACTTCAGTGAGTCTAGGGATAGGACAGCAAGAGCCCTGACTGGTTCAGAGGCAGGACTAGGGTGTGACTGAGAACACCTGAGCCCAACTGTTTGGGTAATTTGAGGCAGTCTTTTAGGCTAGTAGGTCTTAGCGCCTTGTCTGTAAAATGGGAATGATTATAATTTGTGAAGATAAAACAAATTGCTGCATGTAATGTGCTGAGATAAGTCCTTGGCTCAGAATAAGCGCAGTTATCCTAATAGCCATTTTTATTCTCCATATCCTGGTGTTAGACCAGGCTCGATGCTGGTTCTACTAAATGTGTTTTTCACAGAAATCTTATGACATTTCATCCCTATTTTAGAGATAAGTAAGTTTGGCTCTAAGACTTGTCCCATCTCACATAGGTTGCAGATCTGAGCTGAATTTGAACCCAGTGTCCTTGTGGGCCTGGAACTTTGCACTCACCATGCTTCTCCCTGGTTCTAGTATTGATGAGAAAACTGAGGCTGTGAGAGTTTATCCAAGGCTCAAGTCCTTCTGAGTCCTCCCACTGAGGGTATTCTGTGAGCCAGGCAATATCAGATACAGAGGCAGAATACAGAGCCATTTCTGCTCCCACTCAGAGCAAGAAACCAAGACTGCCCAAGGTGAGATGCAGAGGCTGAGCACAGGCCTGGAACTCACCAGGGGGATGGCCAGGTCTCCCCACACCCACAAGCAGCCAGTCCCTCCACCAACCTAACAGCCCCCATTACTCCTCCCATCTCTCTGCTTTATGACCTGTTTTATGAGCAAGAGGCCTGACGGCTTCCACGTTGCCATGGAAACCAGCCCAGCTCCGGCTCCACAGCTTGATCTGGGATTGGCGATTTAAAGTCAGGAGCTGATCCTGGGCCCCACATGGGGGCTGAGCTTGGGATCTGTGGGCCCCAGGGAATGTGCAGGCCTCCCTACCTTTTCCCTCTACTCTTGCTCCCCAGTTCCCCTGGTGCTGAAGGACCTCACAGCCAGGAGATGAAGGGGCCTTAGAGTCTGGAGAGGTCTGGGACAGACAGGGAAATGAGAGGAGCCTCTGAATGGGGCTCTGAGTGTGACAGAGCTAGCTGTGGACCCACAAGCTCAGAGATATAGAGACACAAGACAGCCAACAGGAAGGGCTTCACAACATGCACACAGATACACACAGAAACAGACATTCACACAGCAGCAGCCATCCAAATCCACAGGGATGCACAGTGGCCCAGAAATACACAGAGGACCCTTGGATACCCAGAGACACATGCAGACACTGCTCACAGCTGTGTGACCCAGACCCACCACCTGACCTCTCACCAGCTCATCATCTATCAAAAGGGTGTCATGATGGGAATGTGTGAGAACAGACAGGAATAGAAGGTGAGCATTCAGCTCACCCACCCACCCAATATTGAGCACCTACTGTGTGCCTGGTGTCTTCTCTGAGCTTCAAGAAGTGAGCCAACAAGGATCTGCTCTCAGGAATCTGATCCAGTTGAAAAGCAACAAAGAAACACAGTGACCAAACAAGTTTGAGATGTGGGACTTGCAGCAGGGGAAACAATGAAACACAGTAAGAGTGACTAGGTGGGGAGATAGGATAAGCAGGGAAGGTTTCTCTGAGGTGGTGACTTTAGCCTGAGACTGAGAGATAGCCAGGGAAGATTAGAGAGGAGAGCATGTTGGTAGAAGGTGCAAAAGTCCTGAGGTCAGAATGGAGCTCTACATATCCAGGGAGCCTGAGGAGGCAATGTGGCTGCCCCAGAAGAAGCTTGATGGCAGGTCAGGCTGAGCCCTAAAGGTCAAGTTATGGACTGTGGGCTTCATTCCACATGACATGGAACCCAGCAAAGGCTTTCCACCAACAGATGACCTGGTCAGCTTCATTTCAACCAGTCTGCTTTGGCTGTTAGAAGAACTCCTTGGATGGGACCAGACCAGACAGGGGGACCTGGTGGGGTCTGTGCATCATGCAAGGGATAGCTGACTGCAGCCTAGGCCAGGAGGTGGCTGTGGCAGAGCACAGTCCTTGAAATTATGCATTTAGTGTATTTCTACTGAGTTCCTGTGCTGTGCGGCACTGGGGACACAGCTGCAAACAAAACAGACACGAGTCCCAACCATATAAAGCATGCTTCTAGAAGGAAGTGAAAGGCACATGGCTTTGTGCTGGCGATGAGTGATGGAAAATGCTATGAAGAAAACCAAGGCAGGGCAGGGGAGGGAGGAAGGCAAAGTCAGGCAGGCTGGTTTGCAGTTTTAAACAGAAGAGTCAGGAAGTCTCACTGAAAAGGTGGCATTTGGATGTGGAAATGAAAAGATCTGAAGAAGGTATGGAAGTGAAATCTTGGCAGAGGAAAAGCAAGTGCCCAGGCCCTGAGGCAGGATTGTGCCCAAGAAAACAAGGAGGTCCACGCGGCAGAGATAGTCAGCTGGTAGGGGTGGGGGAAGGGGATAAGACCGGAAGGAGAGGTCACATGGTTCAAAGGGACCATGAACCTGGCAGCCTACAGGAGGGAGGCAGATAAGCCAGGGAAGGCGAGGATTCCACATCAGGTCCTGCACCATTTCTGCTGTTTCTGCCCAGGGAAGCAGGACTTCCTGCTCTTCCTTTGGTTTCTCGGAACTGCATCTCCCAAAAAAAGTCAAAATTATAAAGAGAAGGAGAAAAAATATTCCTAGGGAAAGAAGGCCACTGAAACTGTGCACTTGCCCAGGACAGACCCAGCCCAGGTCCCTGGGACACTTTCCAGCTGTTCTGTCAGAGGTTTTCTGCCTTCCCCAAAGCAGTGCACAGCCAACAATAGCCACTCTCAGGGCTCAAAGCCTGCCTGGAGACACCTCAGCTTAATACAGGTGACCATTGCTGAGTCCCTTGAGCTGTGGGCTGACAAACCGGGCTTCCTGGGTGGCCAGGGTTAATTGGGGTGCTGCCTCCCCATCACTCTCCAGGGCCTGGGGATGCCCTAGATCAGATTTCCAGCTTGTTAGCATCTTGGCACAGATGGGCAGAGCCTTCGCTGGCTGAGAGCTCTCACCGTCTGCCCAGCCCTGCCTGGCAGGAGCGGGGGCCAGGAGGAAGTTTTCCAGTGTCGTGATCCACACCCCGGTCAGCCCCAGGGCAGACCCAGGGCTCCATGCAGTCCTGCAAGCTCCAGTACACCACAGCCTCATGACCTGGGACAGACATTTCCCTACCTAAGTCCTGTGTTGTAGTTTGCCCAAAGGAGGTGAGAGGCCCCATCCCACCTGACTCCCAGGCTGAATTAAGGATGAAAGCAGAAAGTGCCCTGAATCACCAGAGCTACAGGTGGACCTCTACATGTCACCTGGAGGGACCTGCAGGACTGGTCGTTCAATGCCGTGCACAGAATGGCCACTTTGCTGGCCTCCTGAGATTTTTTCACATAAAATGCAAGGCCAGAGAAGTACATGTCACCTAATAATTTCAGTTCTGGCTGTGTACTCAAAAGAATCAAGAGCAGAATCTCAAAAAAAAAATAGTCGCACTCCTCTGTTCATTACAGGGCTATGTGCAAAAGCACCAAGGAGGAAAACCCCAAGTGCCCATCACCATTGAATACATAAACGAAAGGTACTCTGTACAAACAATGGAATATTAGTCAGCCTTACAAAGGAAGGAAATTCGGACACAAGCCAACACGTGGACAAACCGAGAGGACATTATGCTAAGTGAAATAAGCTGCTCACAGAAGGATAAATACTGAGTGCTTCCACTTATATGCACTATCTAGACCAGACCAATCCATAGCAATAGAAAGTAGAATGGTGGGTGGCAGGGGCTGGGGGAAGTGGGGAGTGAGTGTTTAACGAGTTACAGAGTTTCAGTTTTGAAAGATTAAAAAGAAGTTCAAGAGATGGATGTTGGCCATGACTACTCCACAATGTGAGTACTTAGCACCACTGAGTTGTGTGCTTAAAAGTAGTTGAAATGGTAAATTCTACGTGATGGATATTTTACAATAATAAAAAAATTGCATTGAAGGGAAAAATATAAAACCACCATGAAGGCCTCTGCTCAGTGCCTCCCTTCTGTGGTGCCATCATTGCCTCCCTTGCTGCAGACCAAAGCCACCTTCTACATCCCCACCTGCCCATGGTGGGCTCATCTCCTATGCCCTCCTCTCACCCACTGGCTCCAGTCAGCTGGCCTCCTTGCTCTTTTTCCACTAAACTTCTTCCAGCCTTAGGGCTGGGGCACTGCTGTCCCCTCTGCCATAAATGAGGTGACACTATATGGAGGCTGGGGAGCTCATTCTCCCCTTCAGCCTGGGTCGAGGGCCTCCTCTTCCAAGGGGCTTCCTAGACCATGCACACCCAAAGTCCTAGCCCACTCCTGCCCCCTTCATCCTAATTGAGAATGTTCCCATCAGCACCTGGAAAAACCCACAGACTTGCACTCCTGACTCTGCAGGGTCAGAGCAGGGCTCGCAGGGACTCCAGAGCAATGCTCAGCACAAAGAGGCATTCTGCCAACACGAATCAAGTGAGTAGAAGATGACCCCACCAAGGGGTGCAGCCTACCTAGATATGTACATTTTGCTGTCTCTGTGCAAAGAGAAATATACAGAAAGGCCTGGAAAGGTGACACCAGGTCCCCAGCACTGATCTAGAGAGTGGGTGAATAGGCAGGGCCGTGGGTGCTGACAGGGCCCCTGGAGGTTTGCTCCCGTATCTCCTGGAACAGTCACAAAGTGCCCTTGAGGGTTTGGAACTCTAGATGGCCATGCTGTGGCTCTCCAGCTGCCAGGCAGTCTGGGTGGGGAAGCACTCTGCAAATTCTTCCCTTTGGACACCCAGAACACATGCTAGGGCTGCATGCAATGTCCTTTCAGGGAACTGAGATTTAGTGAGAGAGAGGAACATGAGACAGCTAAAGGGAGTCTGTGGGAAGAGCACTATGCAGACACAGAAGAGGGAAGTGGTGGGAAGAGAGGAAGCTGAGAGAAGCTACACAGAGACCAGAGCTGAAGGAGGCGAGGGAAGGAGTCACAGAGTCACCCAGGCAAAGGCTCTGCATTCTGGAGCAAGAACTAGAGACCATGGATCAGAAAGTGAGCTCTGGCACTGCACAGAGCCCAGAGGGCGAAGTCACTGGCTTCCAGGCTGACTTAGGGCCCTTTACAGCAAAGGGCCTGGAATTCCTCCCTAGGAGGAAATTGTCAGGGCAGGAGCCTGTAGCCTGCAGCTCCAGGGCCTGTGTCAAATCCCAGGCACTGGGCTAGGCTGGGGGCCAATCCCATGGGGCACCCCACCCTCTGGGAACTGCCACTCTAACAGAGGAGAAGACTGCTCTCTGCTCCTGGGTGTATGTCTGGGCAGGCGACAGTCTCAGCGCACATGCACACTGTATCTTCCTACCTTTGTTTTTTTTTATTGAGAAATAAATATGAATGAGACAGTTTCACAGCTGATTAATAGGACAG
>NDGN011268651.1:0-20176 GCA_002564285.1 Tympanoctomys barrerae | reverse complement strand
GGGGCGCGCGGCGGCGGCTGCTGCAAGCCCTGCGCGCTCCGGCTGCGCTTCCTCCTCGCCCTGCCTCGCCGAGAGTTCCTCTGTGCGGCGCGGGCGCTCGCGGGGAGGCGCGGAGGGGAAGGGAGGGGACGGGCGGAGGGGAGCGCGGCGGGCGGGGAGGGCTGGAGAGCCTGGGTGCGCTTGTGCGTTTCACTTTCCCATTGTCGAAGTGGGATGCAACTGGCCCCTTCCTCACCCTCTTCCTCCTCCGCCCTCCGCCTCCCGCGCGGCCGCCCGCCCTCCCTCCACGCCCATCTCCCCTCCCCTCCCCGTTCGGCAAGCTGGGGAGGAGGGAGGTCTCGTAATTTGGGTTACTGTGTAGGTGGCCTCTTTCATCTATTCATAACAAAGCTGAGCCGCCTGCCGCTGTCGCCGCGGCCGCCACCATAGCCCCTTGGCTCGCCCTGGGCTCCCGGGCGCGCCACGGTACACCGAGCGGGCTCCCGCGCTGGTCCGCCCGCGGGGCTGCTCCAAAGCCCGGGTTTTGTTTACGACCGCAGCTGGCGGAGGGGGTGCCGGCGCCGGGAGCAGAGACCCAGGGTCGAAGAGGTTGCAGCCAAGGCCTGGGGCTCGGGCCACTGCGAGGCTGCGAGGGCGGCTGACAGGTGTGGAGCAGCGCGAGGGAGGCCCCGGAGGCGCGCGGGAGATGTGGCCCAGCTGGGGGCTCCGCGGACCCGTGCGCCCCTGCGGCGGGGTGGGTTTCCCCGGGTCAGAGGTGTGCTGTGGGGGAAGAGGCCGGCGCCACACTTGTTCTCGACAATCCTGGGGCCTGGCCGGAGCGCCCATATTTGAAAAGGTTTTCTCATCTCCCTTGGCAACAGAGTACCAGGCTCTCAAACCGAGCTCTTAGAAAGTTCTGCTCACTATCTAACCCTAATGATCACGGCTAAGGTTTATTGAGCACTTACTACGTGCTGGACGCTGTTCTAAACTCAGCACGTGGATTAAGATTCACTTAATACTCCTAACAACCGTATTAATTAGTGAATATTATCATCTCTACTTAGCAGTTGCGGAGAAGCGTGATCACCGAGAGGCTAAGGAACTTGCCAGGGTCCTACTACTAGGGAACAACAGGGCCAACATTCAAATCTCTATCTCGCTCCAGGGCCTCTTCGGCTTGTCCCAATAGTCAAGTGCCACCTGTGACCATTATGAGAGTTCCCAGAGATCATTCTTTGGCCTGAAACCAGAAAGCTCCCCAGCCCAGCCAGCATTCCGTTCTCAGAGTCAGGTACTCTCTGTCACAACAGACATTCCTGTCGTTTCCCACTTCTTTCCTCAGGATCCCCTGGGGTCCTGCCAAAACATCCAGAGCCACTATGAACTGGGGTGGCCCCAAGCCACTAATACTTTCCGGAGCATAGCAAATGGTTGTACATGGGGGAGCTGGCTCTTGATTTCTGGGTGGGGGCTTCTTAGAAGATGCTCTGCTATCTCCCCGTCTCCCGCAGTTGGGGAGGGCCCTAGAGACCCTTGAGAATTAAGCCCTCTTCCTTAGGCTCCAACCGGGCCTGAGGCTTGGAGAGAGCAACTGGTCTCTGTTGGCTTCCTTCCAGGTCCCCAGCTCAGAGTGAACTCTGCCCAGGAGGGAATGGGGTGGGTGGGATTCGCAGGGGCTGAGTCCCCCAGAAGGAGGCATCTGAACAGGCTTCAAGCTCTCCCTAGGGCTGAGCATGAGGCAGAAGCCCTGGAAGACAGAGCAAGGGAAGTGGGGTGGGGCAAGAAGCCTGAGTCTCTGCCCTAGATGTGCCTGTGCTTAAAGGATCCATCAGGTCTGGAGGTGCGCCTCTGGAGTAGAGTGCTTGCCTGGCTTGCAGGAAGCCCTGAGTTTAATCTCAAGCACTGGAGAAAAAACAAACAAACAAACAAAAAAAGATAATATCATTTCAGCAGGCTCTCGGATGCTGGATTCAGAGTGGTCATCTTTCCATTCATAAGCTCCTAGTTTGAAACTGGATAACATTATCTTTGTCTGCCAGTAGGCAGCAAATGCTTTCCCCAGCTGCAAGCTTTGCCCTTTCCACTGAGCTGATGGCAGTGGAAGTGTGCACAAGGAGGGAGAAGGGGAAAGGCCAGGGCCCAGGCACTTGTCACCTGAAGGGTGGGGACAAAGCCAATCAGATGATTTACTTGCTCCAAAATAATGGAGTCTCATTTCCCACCTGCCTGGCTTGGCTTAAGAATTTTTGCACTCCCCCAAACAGAAAAGTAGCTGAAAAAAAAATCAGAAAATAAAACAAAACAAAAACACCAAATAAAAAACAACAACAGAATAATACTCCTGCTAAAGCTCATCAACTGCCTTAGCACATAGTAGGAGATTTGTGGGCTGGTTGGTTGGCAGCTTTCTCTGGGAATAAAGATGACTTTACTCGCTCCCTGAGTGGGCTGTGGCTGTATTGTCACGTGCTGAGAAGCCACATTCAATTTCATTCCAGAGATAGTTTCACTTCACTGGTAACCAAGTCATCTCTCTAAGTCCCGTAGAGTTGTTAACATCAGTCGCAGACCATCTTGGAAGCTATTTGGATTAAGCATACTCTATGGTGCAGTATTTTGATCACTACTCAATCCATTGCTGCCTCACTTGGAAAACGAAGCAACATCTTAAAAATACTAGCAGCAAAAAAGTATAAATGGCTATGATGGCTACAGTTTCTCCTCCTTACTGAACCATAAGCCCCATTCTCACGAGCAGGCTTCTTTCTGCTCTCGTTTAATTGAATGCAGACTCCTACAGTGAAAGAAATCAGAATCTGTCCTTACTTTTTGGCATGAAAAATGTAGGCAACTAGAAAGCTTGCAAATGCATTCTTCGCTGATTCTGCCCCATTTTGTACAACGCGGTCGCCCCTTCCCAATTTTCTTGTGTACTAAAGCTCCACCTTCAGGACACAAGCTCACATTTGAAAAGTGTGGGAAATATGAACAACTGAAATAAATATTTAGGCATGCGGGTTCTGTATCTCTTTGATCGCTTTCTCTTAGACACTGCCGTCTGCCCTGGGGGTGCACGTACCATAGGTGATAAAGCTTCCCTGTCCTACAGGCCAAGCCCATCTTGTCGGGTCCCTGAGAGCTCATTTCGGAACTCCTTGTAACACAACTGGCTGGAACCCAAACAAAAGAAGATGGTGCAGATTTATCCTCCAGACAGAGGCCTGCTACCACGGAAACAGGCAGTTCAGACCGATTCCGAACAGTTTTATTTGCAGCGTTCACTAGCTGGGAATGTCTTCATAATGAGAAAATATCAACTCCCTCCGGCACCAAAGGCAATCTGGGTTAACCAGGCCATCCACAATCAGACTCTTTTCTGCCGGACAGGACTTTATAGATTCAGTGGTTTCCTGCCGAGGCGCGAGACATGAAGAACTTCAGTAGGCAATTGGTCACAGTCACAAGATGGTGATCACGATGCTTCCCCTCTTCTTCTTCTTCTTCTACTTCTTCTTTTTTTTAAAATCTGACCAAGTGGCTTATTGGGCCAACAGACTGAAAGCAACCAAGAATATTAGTGCTGGTGGTCCACACATTTCTCGTCATGCCTTGTCCAGGTAGCTAGAACCCCATGGGCAGATTTGGGGAAATGCCACGCGGGGTTGTTTAGTACCCTGTTGTCCTTCCAGGATTTAAGCTGGGCCACTTCCCTCTTGGCAGCTCTGCTCAGATCTGTGTGATCACCTATACTGATGACCTTATCAAAGCTTCTGGCCCTTTTTGGTGAATGACAAGGAACAGAAGGGAGCCAGCCTCCCATCTAGGGTGCTAATGAGTAGATAGTGGAAAGCAGATTAGAGAAAGCCGTGCTCAGTAAGTCTGAATTGAGCTGAGGACGTAGCCCAGTGGAAAGTCGGGCCTCTGTACCACAAAAGGAAAGCAAAACAAAACAGTTGATGCCGAGAGACAAGTTGAACACACTTCAGTTTACGTGAAAGTCAGTGAAACACAACACAATCAAGATGTGGCTGAGGGAGCTGAGCGATGCCTGCTGTCTGCCCAAGATGGCCCTGCAGGGCTGATGAGCTCTCTGATGCCTGGTGATGGTGTCCCGTGCCTTTGCTCACTGCGCAGCAGGCTCAAGTGGTGTTTCTTCAATGGGTGGAACTTGGGTTCTCCCCAGCATCCCACCTGCCATCTTTCTTATGTCATGTCACGGAAGAGCTACAATTACAGATGAGGGCATGAGGTGAGAAGAAAGTGATCCTTTCCTCCAGGTCTAATCAATGACTTTGTTTATGCTGCCTCAGGGTCTTCAGTCAGCTTCAGGGATGGATGAGCTGTTGCCTGTGCAGAGAATGGAACTGTCTGAGGTAGAGTCTAGGACATTACCCCGTCACTCAGTACCTCATTTTGCAGGTGATATTTGTGGCCCCATAGCCCTTTCTCCAAAAATGTTCACCAACCCCATCCGTGGGGAAGAAGCCAAGACCCCTCTCAAGTGAGAACAAATGACGGAGAAGCCATCACTGTCACAGCATTCTCCTGACTGGCTGGACTTCACGCTGCAAAACGTAGGCAGACTCATCAGTTGATTATTTTGTCAAATTCGAGGAATCTCTAAAACTTGAGCAGCCTCTTGAAAATCAAGGCTCTCTGATTCAGACAAGATTCAGGTCTAGCCCTGCTCCTGCTTTGCTTGCTGCTCCTTTGAAATAAGGAGCCCAAAGGGCATCAGGGGCTAGACACAGAGCGCCAATCCTCCTTCACTACACCATCATTCCCCAGTCTCAGCTCGGCAGTCACATCTCTGAGGCTCTCTGTCAGCGTAATCCCAGACCCCGAGTCCGCTGATAGCTGGCAGCTTGGCATAAAACCAGTCAAAGAGAAGAGCTGCCAGAAAGCAGGCCTTCACATTAATAATAACTCAAACTCTTAAAATGAATAGCAGAAGATAAGATTAACAGGCAGATAACTGCACAGTCACTGTACTTCCGCTTCCTTGAGATTCGGCTAGGGAGATGCTCTGAGCTGACAGTGATGTTGCCGGACTTGGCAGTGGGCGGTCTGGGGCTCTCCGCCCAGCTTCTTATTCCAAGACCCTTGTGTTCCCCTGAAAATCTTCCCATCAAGGCAGGGAGAAAACAACTGGCATTACTTCTGCCACCGGCGGTTTGCTGTCAGGGAGCTGGGCATGTGGGTTCAGGGGAGGGCAATCATACCTGCTAGGGATGACAATTTGACCACTGTGGCCCAAGCAGCGTGTCTCAGGCTCTCTCAGATCCCCAAATGCAAAGCCCACAGAAGACTGAATCTTTGCCTCATGTTTCTGCTCCTGTTCTCTGTCTTTAAAAAAAAATCTTTATTGAGAAATGAGTGATTTGCAAAACTCTTTATCTCTTCAATGAATACACAGTTTCATGAGTTTACAAATAAGTATTCATGCAGGAAACCACCAGCATAAGCCCTTCTTCTCCTTTTCTAATGCTACTTATTTCTTCTCGCCGGTCAGTGCTAGATAGTTCTCCTCACTCCCTGAGACCATCTTCCTACTTTTCCTATCCTGACTTATATTGAGGAGTTTGACATTGGTAGCCTTCACCCTCGCCTTTGGGTTTCTGGTTGGAGTCAGCCAGTAGCCAGCCTCAGCAGGGGTGGGTAGCGAGGATGGAGCTCAGCTCTTTACTCCTCCTGCTGCCTCCCTGTCACTGTGTGGCTCAGCTGTGTTCCCTAAGAGTGCCCCAGTCCTGTGGGCAGCCCTCTTGGCTACAGCTATAGCCTTAGCTCTTTGTGGATTTGATCACCACACCCTCACCCTGCTCCTCATGCCTGTGACCCTGTCGCTCTTGCTGTGACTAATCTTATCAGGTCTCTCTCCTGCCACACCCCAGCCGTGGTCCCTTTCCTGAGGAACCCATTTGCTTGTGACATCTGCTTCCAGCTAGAATCATACCTGACAGAGCACCATGCCTCCCAATGTGGACCCCGAAGTGCCCCCCGGATAATGCTTCAGCCTGTACACTTAGTCTGTCCCTCATGGAAAGCTGGAAAGACTACTAGGCAAAGTAGAACTCCTTTATTTCCAAATTTTTGGTCTCCCCAGATCTGGCCATGGAATAAAGCTACATTTTTATTCCCTTCACACAGGTTTTTCCTAAGCTGAATTCAACCTGTTAATAGAAACAAATGGAAACCCTACTGGGTAGGATTATATATATTTTTCCTCAGTTAAAACACAGAGCTGAAAGAACCTTTAAAAGTAAACCAGAACTACCGGGTGTCAAGGGTCCAGAGGTGGTGGAGGCAGGGCCTGGTTATGATCTTTGCAATACTGCTGAATGTTTGAAGATACGAAACTGAACAGGCTGCTTTTCTTCCTTTTTAGATATTTCTAAGTCTTAGTTTCTACAGTCCCTTCAGTAATGTCTAGGAATTATACTTACATTCATTATTACCAGAACAGGACCAAGAAGATATCACTGTGCTTCTGCACCTCCAGATCTTGCCCCCGCCTTACCCCCTACTAATATTTAAAAGATAAACTGGATATTCCTGGTTCCTTCGCTGCTCAAGGACCACTTACGTAGTAGAAATAGAAACCATCCTAAGTTCTAAAGACGGTGCCTTTTTAGAGGGAGCTTTATTTTTACCCTGCTATGACTTCTCCACTTTAATCATCTGAACCAGCCAATTTGAAACACAATTCCCCTCATGTATTGGACATTCTTAATGGTGATTAAATATTTATGTTGTCAGAGGCCTTTTTTCCCCCATCATGAAAGCTGCAAATTTGGAATATTCAGGAGCTTTAATTGTGAGGAAAGGCGCACTTAAATTCATAGTCAAAGAGACAGAGATGCTTTTCCTGGTCTCTCTGATTAGGTGGGGGCGAGAGAGGTGGGGATACTGACAGAAAGGGCAAGTGGGCCGACTTGGGGTGGGAGTCTGGCAAGCTGGCTCTTTTCCTCATCAGGGACAGAAAATGGTTGGGACTGTGCTGAGCCCAATTAGCAGAACTGGGCTGAATTTGTTGGTTGCCCTGTTGGGACCTCTGCATCTCACCCATCTGGGATCTAGAATCCCGAATGCAGACTCTTACCTATCTCATTTCCAACTGTGCATCAGGTGCGGTCTGTTTGTCTGCTGTTTACCAGTGCTAGGACCCACTCACCCCTGCCTGGGCACATCCCTACAGCCTGTCATCATCCTCTTGGGCCACCCAGTATAATGATGAAATACTTGGGTTGCAGAGTGGGCTGCTGTGAAGGGCTGGGACACTTAACTGGGGGCGAACAGGACTGAAAACCCGCCCATCTTCTGCCTACCAAGCCCTGCACCCCACACCCTGGCATGGAGCTGGCTGTGCCCAAGGAAAAAGGCATCCTTCTCTTTACAGCACAACTCTGCAGGCCATCAGTGGTGGCCCTGTCTGGCCCAGGTTCTAGAACCAGTGTCATTCCTTAATAACTCGGTGGCCTTGGGCTCACTGAAGATCAGAAGTAACAGCGATAAATCCCATTGGGGGGGGGTGGTTCATGCATATCAAAGGAGAAACTATGTATGAAGTATTTAGCACAATGCATCAGAACAATAGTGCTTAATAAATAACATCATTATTATCACTGCTCTCTGATTCCAGAACTGGAATTGAGTCGCTGGCTCGCTAGGCTTCCATAACAGTAACCTCTGACCTGACCACGTGGTGTGGGCAACAGAAATTTATCTATTTTTCTAGTTCCTGAGGCCACAAGTCCAAGCTCATGCTTGAGCAGGTTAATTTCCTCTGAGGCCCCTTGCCTCCCTGTCTGTGTCTTCACACGGTATTATTACTTATCTTTTTAGGCTCAAGTCTTATCTTGTGTTTCTGTACATTTTCTTGTACTTTAAACAGCGTTAACCGATTTCCCATTCGCCCTGAGAATGCTCGCGGAAGGCACCTGTGGCTCCAGTGTTCCCCGAGGTGATGCATGGCCAGTCTTTATCTTTTCAGCGGGACTCTCAGCCTCTCTGAACAGACTCTGTTTTATTCACGGTATCAGGATCTGGAGTGCATTTTACTATAGATGGGAACAAGGTGCAAAGTCAACATTTAAAAATCAGTTGAAAAAATAAATAAATAAAAAATAAAAATCAGTTGCTTTTTTTGATCCCTGGTCCTGCATGCCACACTGGCCCTACCCGCCGGGGCGCACTGAGCCAGGGAAGAGGTCTGGGCGTGGTGGCTCATGCCTGGAATCCCAGTGCTGGGAGGCTGAAAACAGAATGACCAGTACAAGTCAGAGCTGCGTAGTGAGACCCCGTACCAAATACATTTTTTTTAATCAGTTGATTTTTAAAAAGATTAGAGCATGTGGGTCATGCAGATTGGTGAAGTTTGTTTTGGGAAATATCCACATATTTATCCAGCAACGTATCTTGCTGATTTTCCTTCCCAGCACTTCCCTGGAGCTGCCTTTCCCGCTCCAGAAATCTACCTTCTCCTTTGCTGTCATCTCTCTTTATTTGGTTTATTTGATTTCTCTTATATGAGAAACCACACAATATTTAACTTTCTGAGTCTGGGTTGTTTTTCTTAATATTATGAGCTCTAGTGGCAGCAAATGACATGATTGAATATTTCTTTATAGCTGACTAATATTCCATTCAGTGTATATACCCCATTTTCTTTTGCCATGCATCTGTTGGTAGGCATCTAGGCTGGTTCCACAGCTTAGCTATTAGGAATAATACCACTGTAAACATAGCTGTGTGCGTACCACTCTAGAACACTATCTTTAGTTTGTTGAAGAACACATCTAGAAGGGGCATAACTGGATCAAATGCTATTTCTACATTTAGCTTTTGGAGCCGTCTCCGGCTTGATTTCCATAGTAGTTGGAATATGTACTAATATATATACCAAAGAGGCTGTATAAAAGTGTTTTCTCCCCCCACCATCCTTGACATATATGCTGTGTTTTATATGCTTGGTGACTTCCATTCTGATTGGGGTGTAATAGAATTCCAGGGTAGTTTTGATTTGCATTTGCCTAATGGTTAATGTTGTTGAACATTTCTCATATACTTATTTCTCATTTGTACTTCTTTTGAGAACTGTTTATTCAGTTCATTTGCCCATTTTTTGATTGGGTTATTGGGGGGGGTTAGTGTTCACTTTTTGAGTTCTTTGTACATCCTTGAGATTAATCCTCTCTCAGAAGAGTAGCTGGGAAAGATTTTCTCCCCTTTCTAGGGTGTCTGTTAATTATTTCCCTTGCTGCACAGAAACTGTTCAGTGTTGGGGACCACAGATTATAAATAGCTGTACTAAAAGTTTCTCCTGGGGAAGCTGCAGGTCTTTCTAGCCCACAGCAGTTGCCACGGCTGTTCCTGGAATCGCTACCCCTCCCCCTGTGTTTCTCACTGGCAAAATAAAAGTGGTCCAAACCGAAGAGGTCTTTGTCTTTGTAGAGGCACCGACCTCTGGGCCCCATTTCATGCATTACTAAAATTGTCTCTGTCTTTTTCTCCTCCTTCTCATATCACTCATATAGGAATTTGGGACTCTTGGCTGGGTCCTGGGCAGTTTGGTTTGGTGCACTCCCAGTGGTTGATTCTTGCTATAATTTCCTGCAGTATTAGAACCTTATTTAGAAAGCCTGTGCCCACAGCTTTGTTTCCCTCATATTTTTGTCCCAAAACGTCAAATCACGAGGCCTTATACTTGTCTTTGTTCCACCTGAATTGACTTTTGCCCATGGTGAGACTTAGGAATCTAGTTTCCATCTTCTACATATGGATATCAGGCTTTCCCCATAATGTTTGTTAAAGAAGCTATCTTTTCTCCCATGTATGTTTTTGATGTCTCTGTCAAAAACCAGAAGACTGTGGTTGCATGAGTTTGTTTCTGTGGACCCTATTCCACCCATCTGTTGGCCTTTTTTGGTGCTAGTGCCATATTGTCTTTGTTACTATAGCTTTGTAACATAATTTGAAATCTGATCATTGCGATGCTTCGGGCCTTGCTCTTTTTGCTGAGGATTTCTTTGCCTATTCTGGGTCTTTCATGTTTTCATGTGAATTTTAGGATTATTTTTTCTAGTTCTGTGGAGAATATCATTGGGATGTTAATAGGGATTGCACGGAATCTGGTAAAGCATTGTTGGTAATCTGGCCATCTTACTTTTTTTGGGCCGTCTTACTTTTAACTTAATTTAATTTGGTAGTATGGCCGTTTGATTTTTGACAAAGGAGTCAGCAACATACATTAGAGAAAAGATAGCCTCTTTAACAAATGGTGCTGAGAAAACTGAATATTCACACACAGAAGATTGAAACTAGATTTTGAACCATACAAAAATCATTTTAAATGGACAAAACTAGGTAGAAGTCCTAACACTTTGAAACTGCTGGAAGACAGCACTGGGGAAACAATTAAAGCTATACACATAGGCAAAGACTTCCTGAATAAGAGCTCAAATAGCACAGGAAATTGTAGCAAGAGTCAACAAATGGGGCCACATCTAAGAGGTTTCTACCCAGCAAGAGAAAGAACCAAGAGTGAAGAAACACCCTACAGAAATGGATAAAACCTTTGCTAAGTACTCTTCTGGTAGCAGATTAATCTCTAGAAAATGGGGGCCAGGGAGATGGTTCAGTGGAATAAGCGCTTCTCTGGCAAGTGCAAGAGCCTGAGTTCAATCCCAGGTTCTGCAGAAAAAAAAAAAAAAATCTCTAGAAAACATAAAGTGAGCCAACAACAGCACCATAAAAATGAAGTAACCAAATAAAAAATTAACTGAATGGGTACTTCTCAAAAGATGAAGTACAAATGGCCAACAAGTATATGAAAAAGTATTCAAATCTCTAGCCATTAGAGAAATGCAAATCAAAACCATGTCAAGATTCCATCTATTCTGGTTAAAATGGCTGCATTAAAAACTGGGGAAAAATAAACAATGAATTCTGGCACCGATATGGGGGGAAAGGAACTCTTCTACACTGGTGATGAGAGTGTACATTAGTACAACCACCAGGAAACTCACTGTGGAGGTTCCCTAACTGCAAATAGAACTACCATATGACCTGGCTATACTACCCCTTAGTACATATCTGAAGGAATTGCAGTTTGCACACTGTGGGGATACCTGCGTATCCGGGTTTACTGTGGCACAATTCACAACTCAGATATGGAACCAGCCTAGGTACTTACGAGCAGGTGGGTGGACAATGAAAAGGTGACATATACACAGTGCAGTATTATTTGGCCATGGAAAATAAAGTTGTGTTGTTCGCAGAAAACTGAACAGAGCTAGAGATCATCACGTGAAGCAAAATAAGCCAGACTAGCAAGATAAATATTTTGTTTCCCTAATATACAGAAAGTAAAAAACAGACATGAAAGTAGAAGGGAAACTATTATTAGAGAAGAAGAAGGAAATGGAGAACGATGGGGGCATACAAGAAGGTGGTAGTGGAGAAGGATAGGATCAACAGTATTCCCACTATCCTGAATAACAAATAGGCATTTGTAAAACTAGGTTCAAATAAATAAAGTATAATGCAGCAACTAAAAAAGAGGAAGAACATTCCAGAAATGCAGGTTTACATGAACAAGAGTGACCAAGCCAAGTGAAAACCCAAACCATAAAACCTAGTTGATAAAACCCTATTTTTTGAATCCCAGAGAACCACAAAAAGGTGATGACTCCAGCACCCCTAGCGGGGAAGCTCCAGGGCCAGGGGCCTTGGGGACACAGGAGCCGCCTGGATGGGGCGACACCAGCACTTCTCTGGCCGCTCCGGCATTCTGCAGAGTGTGTAGATAAAATCACAGCCTATGGCAACAAGAAGCGGAAGCGGCAGTTGGCAGAGCGGGTCCCCAGGCCTCTCTCGGCACACGAAGTCCAAGATGTTGCCCACAGACTGACTCCAAAGGCAGCCCAGCTGCTTCAGACTTGTCTAGCGCATTAGCCTTGTATTCATCTTTTGACTCCTGCCATCGTTACTGTGAAAAGCAGGGATGTATTAAGGGACTTGTGCATGGTAGGGTCTAAGAGCAGTTGGGCAAAAGTGAAGTAGAGAGTTGTAGCTGTCTTCGTCATGGTGATGGGATGCTCATGTTTCCTTGTCATGGTGATGGGATGCTCATGTTTCCTTGAGCAAGCTGGTCCCTTTCAGGCTTTTACACTCTTGGCATTTGCTGTGCTTCTTACCTAAAATGCCTCACTTTCTTCTCAAACATTTTGCAAACCATTATTCATCCATCAAAGCTCAGTTTAAAAGCCATGTTCTCCTTAAAATATGTACATACATACATATACACATACGTGCATGCATACATACAGGCTTGGTAGTTTCATGTGGCTCAGTAGTAGAGCATATGGCTAGCATGGGCAAGGCTCTGGGTTCAATCCATAGCACTGGAGAAATTAGACACGTAGAGAGAGAAAGAGAGAGGAGATAAAAGAAGAAAAGAAAGAAAGAAAGAGGAAAGGAAAGGAAGAGAAATCTTAGCTTTCTGCTCCCAGAACCAGCACCGGGCCTTGAACATAATAATTATGCATCCCTCTTTTCCAAACTGACAGCAAGAATCCCTCCCCACCAGAGTCCACTCCAGGACTGTACTCAAATTTGCCAGTTGAAGTCACTGATCTGAGCTGATTCCTTCACTGGCTTATGGATCCCCTCCTCTAACTATGAGCAGCTCTACCTGAGCATCTACAATAGCAATTCAGTGCCGTGACTCATATGGTATGCTGTGCGTTCCCTTGTTTATAGCTTTTGTACCTCACTGTGATTTCTCTGAGGTCAAGGACAGTGGTGTCGAATGCAGTTTTCTCTAAAATTCCCTTTATGCCTCAAACTTGCTGTTCATTTGTGTGGTTATATCTTCAGCAAGCATCTCTGAGACCTGCCATGCGCTAGGCATGTGGGGGCCAAGGATAGAGCAATGAGCAGAACTTATGGTTCCATCTCTAGCCAGCTCAGCGGGCCTGGCCCAAGGTCAGCCCTCAGTAGATGTTGGCTGAATTGTCCTACGAAGATGAGAAAGTCCTTACGGGCAGATGTCACTCTTCTAGCTACCCGCAGCTCCAAGTACCACGGCTTGGCATCCGCATCAACTCGGTATGTATTTACCAGCCCACAAGTTGATTTTCTCTGCCCGGCCACCACTCACAAGTAATACTGACTATAAGAAGGCGCAACCACTGAACCCAAGTCTAAGCACTGCATTTGGATTATTTGTTAATTTATAGCACTTTTCAAACTTTGAAAATGACTTTGTGTTGAAAAGGGAAGAGCCTTATACTGTAATTATGTCAGACAAGCTTCTAATAATTATAATAATTATCAACTGAGTGCCAATAATACTTTAAGGACTCTGGTGAGCATAAAGATCGCACTAGTGTCTAGCAGGTATTTAAAATTAAGCTCTTTAAAATTGAAAGGGCACAGATTCAGCATTTCTGTTTCATAATAAGCAAAGATTCTGACAAATAATTAGTCTCCTTTTCCTGGTTAAAAAAAAAGCTTCTGTTTATAAAAATAATTAATAATAATAAGACAACGTTCACTTAGATGGCTGGTGGATCCTCTGTAAGTAATTTATTTTCTTTAGCATACTTTGAATGGTGCTTGGAAAAACGTGACAGCGTGCCAGCCCTTCCAGACTAGAGCAGGCACACAGCGGCAGAGGAGTTTCCAAGCGGGTGTACCATCGAACCTATCATGTGTAGGAAAAGACAAACTTGACGCACATCAGGATTCCCCCTAGTGGATGCAAAAGGTACTGCAAAGGAAGCTGGTCACCGCCTGAGGGAAGTTGGTGGGTACTGTGCTGAACAAGGCTTCATTCCTCCTTAGCATCTGTTCCTGAAAGTTGGAAGTATGTCATCAATTAATAAAGATTTGAATAACACTCCTCTTTCTATTTGGCATCCATAGTAATTAAGGTGCTCCCCTGCAGGCTTGCAAATGCAGCATGAAATTACAGTCAGCCCTAGAACCGAGAGCGGTAAGACGAACTCTTTAAAATAACACCCCTTGATTCCCCGAGACACTCCCCCTATCACAGTCTCTTCAGTAACTATTTTGGTCCAAACTGATACGGTGCCTTCATCCCAATTATGAAAAAGATTGGCTCTTTTTAGAGTATCTATTAATATCTATGTCAGTGGTGGCCAGCTACTGAAAAAAATGGGCTTTTGTATATTGTCCAAGTCAGGCTTGTGGGTGTTAGTCTTTGTCATCTCCTCTTTTGACAAATCTCTGCTCCTTACTCGTCATGCGTAGTACCTGTGAGTGCATGCCACCCTCAAGCACAGCAGTGGGTATTAGGTGGCGAGGGATAGAGGGAACAGGAAGGAGAGACCAAGCTTGGCTTCTGAGAAGCTGGTCATCTACTCTAACAGGTCCACTTTCCACTTGCCCCTCCTCCCGTCCTTTTAAATGTTGATGTGTGGGGACCATGGTGACTATTTTTCTCCACCAGGCAGCTTCTCTAGTGATAATAGCTGCACCCCCTTCCCAGCCACGTGCCCCAGATCTAGCCACTCCAACTGCCCCAGATCTAGTAACAGTCTTTGGATGAAGTACAGGTCACGTGACTCAAGCAGAGGCAACCAATCAGAGGCTTTCCCCTTTTCCCTAGTCACTGTACTGTAAGGGGTGGGAGAAACAAAGACTTTTACAGGGGTCACTAAGTGGGGCCTGCCAGAGACTTCGTTCTCTGCCTGATAGAAAAATTCTGTGTGGGCAACTGCTGGGCTTGGTGGTGCACATCTACAACCCTAGCACCTGGGAGACTGAGCCAGGAGAATAAAAAGAAAGTAGGTGACAATGATGCCAATGATCAAAAACAAGCAGAGGCAAGATTGACACATCCATGCGCAGTCCTGGTCGTGCCCACCTGGACTGAGTCCTTAGTCCTGGGCCTTCAACTTGCGTCACTCACTGACTCTGGCACCTTCTTGTCACGGTTGGATTCTCCATAGCCAGAACACTGGTGCCCGGGGGCTCCTGCCACCCTCGGCCTGCTGGTGCCACCAGAGCCTCAATCCCACGGAGAACACCTGATGAGACGTGTGATCCAAATAAAGGCCTGCTGGTTGTCTCCTTGGGCATCCCGTGTGCTCTCTCACATCATCAGTCTCCCTGGATGATACCACGTTGCACCCAGGCCCTCACTCTTCCTTCATTCCCAACATCTATTAGACAATAAACCCACTGATTTGTGTCTTGGGCTTGGTTTCTTACCATAAAGTTTCCTCCAATCCCAGATCATTTCCCTTTGCTCATTTCTGCTACTGAGTTTATTCCCTCTTTGCTTCATAAGTCCGCTATTCCAGGTGAGGCTGCTGCTCCTGGTCCCAGGCTCACAGCCATCCCTTCCGAGGCAGCTCTTCCATTGTGCGTTCACTGTCCTCTGAAGTGGGCAGCTGAACAAATCACTTCCTGTTAAAAATCTTCTAGGGACGCTCTGCTATGGTTTGCAGTGGGAATGTCCCTTTCGTGTGCTCACAGGCAGGGCTTTTGGAAAGTTAGTGGATTGCAGGGCACCATTGCTAACTTGCTGTTGGGATGTGGGGTCTGGTAGGAAAAGGTGGTGTCACTGGGGTCATTACCTGGAAGGACATATCCCCCCTCCTTTGCTCGCTGCTTCCTGGCTCCATAACACACACAGTGTTCCTCCAGACAGGCCCTTCAATCATGCTGTTCCTGCCTTGAGCCTGCCAACTATCTGCTGAAACTTCTGGAACTATGAGCCAAAGCCAGCCTCTTGTCCTTTGAAATGCAGGGGTCAGGTGTTGTATCTCAGAGGGAGGAAAATGACTAAGACATTCCCCATTGTTTCCCAAGCTTTGCATGTCATGGCCTCTTCAGAACCACACTCTGCTGCCAATATCCTCCTGTCCCCAGACGAGGCCACCAGAGGCTGGAGGTGACCTGTCTAGGGGCTCTGTCTGCCAGGCTCTGCCCAGTGGTGCCAAGGATGAGAGGGCAGGGTACAATCTCAGCATACCATATGGCACGCTTGTGGGGAAGATCTGGAATAGAGTAGAGTTTGTATCTCTTAGCTTGATATACGAGGTTGCTATGGCTGCAGTGTTGTGTTCTCCGTCCCTTCGTGTGTGCATGTGGCTGGGCACCGGGCTGAACTATTAGGAGAGCAGCTTTGTTGGCATTCAAACATGAACTCCGAGGAATCCGTTGATGTGTATGAGTAGATATGCCTGGGGGCTTTTGTTGCTATTTTGTTCTGTTTAAAAGCAAAGATTAATGTTGGGCTTCTATGGAAAATCACAAAGAAAACTAGATAAAAAAACAATATGCTTCTCATTCCTCAGAGATTCCTTAATAAGAGAGTGGGGGCCTTTAAGAGTTAGAAGAGAGTCTTTAACCAAAGGCTCATAGCATTCAGGGCATTTTCACTACCTCGGGATCTAGTGACAGAGAGAAAGGCAGAGTCAGAGAGAAAGGCTTTCTCCCTCTCCCTACATCAAAGGAAAGATTCAAAGAAAGAGAGAAGCTGCGTTCTCAAAGGTGTTCCTCTGGGAACTTCTCAGAATGACTGGAAGATGGAAAGAGGAGGAGGTGAGTTCCAGCGTTAATCAGGTTGGGGATAAGCAACCAATAAAACTCAGGGTTATAGTCAAAATCTCCTTGGTGCCTGCTGGGGAGACTTGTGAAACAGAAGTATTGGAAGTCGGTTACACTGTGTCTAGAAAAAAAGAAACCTAAGTACTTATAGCATAGGCAAGTGGGGGTTAATATTTTTCTTGCACAAGAGGTCCAGTTGCCAGTATTGGTTGCTATTCATTGCTGGTATCCAAGAGCCCCCAGGCTCTTATTATCTTTCCGCTGTCACAAGATAGCTGCCACAGCTGCAAACATCATATTAATTTTCAAGACAAGAAAGGGAAGGCTAGCTTTCTCCTAGCAAGAGTCTGTCTTTTTATGTCTAAAAGGAAGTTCCTGTAAGTCCTCCCCTTATAGTTCATTGGCCAAAACATAGTGACATGCCAACCTGATGTCAATAACTGTCAGGGAGAAAGAGAATGCCAACGACCAGCTCATGAGCCTGGTAGAAACCCTGGGGGTGAGGGCTGGAGAGATAGCTCAGTAGAATAAGTACTTGCCTGGCAAGCACAGGGTTCTGAGTTCAATCCTTGGTACTGCAAAAAACAAAACAAACAAAAAAAACCAAAGACTTGGAGCCGGGGAGATGGCTCAGTGGAATAAGCACTTCCCTGGCAAGTGCAAGGGCTTGAGTTTAATCCCCGTTTCTGAAAAAAAGAAAAAGAAAAGTGAAAAAAGAAAGAAACCCTGGGGTGGAGCTTCCCTTCTGTAGTATCAGCTCAGATATAAAACTAGGTTCTTTTAGCAGGGGAGGAGAAAAGGAAAGAAATCGGTGGTGAGTAGGTAGAGAATTCTATGTAATACATCAATACTGAAAGATTCGTGGTCATCCAGTTCTCCAAGTTCTCCATCTCTTTCTTCCCATTGCCTAAGTCCTATCATTGTGATTTAGATCTAAATGTTCCCCAAAAGTCTCCTGTATTCAGAGGCAGGGCTTTTGGAGGGTGATCGGATCATGGAGCACATCCTCAACAGTGGATAATTCACTGGTGAGTTCACAGCTGAAAGTGCTAGTAAGAGGGAAAGCCATGGGTAGGGCGTATCCCGGCTCCTCCCTCCACACTCTACTTCCTGACGCCTATGGGGTGAGCTGCCTCCTTCCACCTGTCCTTCTCCCATGCTGTTTCTCCATGAAGCTTGATAACCATGGACTTACTCCACCCAAACAGTGAACCAAATTAAATCTCTCCTCTTTTAATTTTTGAGTGTCGGGTATTTTGTCCCCGTGATAAGAAGGTGCACAAGCAACCTGCTCATCCTTTGGGTTTCTCTCTAGCATCTTCTTTGGCACACTCTCCACTACTGGCTACTCTTTCTTTGGAGCTGCCAGCATCCAAGTTGACTCCTTCTCTTTGCTGTCATATTCCATTGCAGTCTTTACTTGGTGTCCCTGCGCCCCAAGACTCCTTGAAGTAAGTGGTTGCATTATATTCATCTTAGTCTCTGGTGTCTAGGACGATGCCTGGCACACACAGTAAGTGTTCAGTCATTGAGGAATAGATGTTGTATACACAAATCCAAGATAGAAAACGATCATGTTTGCACTGGCGTCTTCAAGCGTGAAGGCCCACTAAATATGCACAATAGATAGCTGTTCAATTCAGCCATACCTATTTACTGAGGTCTATTGTCTGTCAAGCACCAGGGGTAGCACAAGAGAAAGATAATACAGGCTCCATTTGTACCGCAAAGATGACTAACAATACAAAATAGCATCTGATAAGTGTCTCATTAGAGCTACAGGAGTGCAGTGGCTGGGAGGAGACAGAGGACATTGGGACATGGATGGAATGGTAATTAAAAGCTACAGGTAATCCAAGCCTTAATTTAATCAGCATTTGCAACCTTTGTTCACCCCCATTTTCACAGTGGTGTAGGAAAACATTCAGATTTGCATGTCATTTCCTTAGGACGCTTTACCTATCTAGCAGAGCGCCTGTGGCTCAGGAGTAAAAGGACCACATGGTAAACAGCCAATGAGGGGACCAGAGAGAAAAAGGAACCTTGATAATTCATAGCTTGGATAGGCAGCTCTTGAAATCCCATGCCATTTAAGCCTGCCATTTGAAGATCAAATGATTCCGTATTTCACAATTGCACTGCCTTTGAGGTCTTTGTTGAGGTGTGTTATTAGGATAGCGGTAATTAAAACCACATGAAAGGCACAGCGAAATGTACTAACCCGATAATATTTGAGACACTTTGCTGTCTGAAGCTGTGTTGTTGCAGTAGGTTGCAGTGACAGTCCCTGAAAGCCATGAGGCCAACACCAAGATGAGCTTGCCATTCAGGAGAGCGTGGACCCCTTTAACGATCTGTTGAAGCCTTTGTACTCTTCCCAGAGCATTTTAAAATGCATAAAATAAAATATATAGGCTTACAAAGGAAGCCAACTGCGTAGAAGCACAGCTCCAAAAGAATTTCTTCAAATTATGGCACGGTGACGTTTGCACTTCTTTAGTAGCTATTTAAACAATAAGATCAAACAGCACCTTCAATCTTTCATGCTGATGTGAAGCAGTAGTAAGTGGCCATCCAGACGGCTGCAACAACTGTCACAGGATCTAAAAAGGCCTGTGATTTCTCCCGATGACAAAAGCACAGGTGCTTGTATTTCTACTTCAGTTTATTGCCTATGTTTGTAATTATAGAGTATGTTAAATTTCATTTAGAAGTTAGGCAAAATAAAGACATTTTATTTCATCATCCAAGTTCAGACAGCCAGATGAAAAACCTGTTCAGAGGTCCCTGTATTACCCACTAGCACAAGTCTTTGCTTTAGTGATGATAGAAATGAAAACGAAGGCAAAGCATGAGTTTATAGGCAAAAACCTTAATTGGAAAGTAGGGGAGAATAAAGGGGACCGGGGCTCTGTCAAAGATCAATCCAGTCCCCTAACAAAGGAAAGAGATGGTAAAAGGCTTCAGTTTAAGAAACTCTAGGGGACACAGGGTTCAAGAGCTGGGTCAGAGGAGCCCATTTACAAAAGAATAGAGACCAGACTTCTGGGAGGCCTTGTAGGCTGAGCTCCTGTCAGACATTCTTTAGGTCCTGGTTTTGTAGCCCTGGAGGAAAGCCCATGGCTTGAGGGACAGTTCAGTTCGCAGAGATGGCTGTTTCCGCTGGAGAGAGTGAACTTACCCTGCAGTAGTCTGTGAGATGCTGTTTTTCCTGGAACTCAGCTGAACACCAGTTTAGGACAATGGCTGGAGGATTCCAGGCATCATGCCAGAGACGGGTCAGGCATTTGTATAAGTTGGTCACTTGGACATCCCTCCAAATCCTGAAAATTACATTAGTCACTCTTATCTTGTTGTCTTTAGTCTTGAAGGGAGATGAGATAGGCAGGGTTAATGTAGAGCTAATAAATCTGTATTGCCAAATTTTCCTAAATAGTTGACATACCTATATCCAAAATTTTGAGGTAATAAAGGTTATGAAGTGAAGGACAAACTTCAGTTCACTTTTGTTTAAATATTGGTCATCCTGACAGGACTAAAAAAAAGGGGGGGGGATACAAAGGAAAGATCATTTTGTATTTATATATGCAAAATAGTTAGGATAGATATACAG
>NDGN011268590.1:0-11656 GCA_002564285.1 Tympanoctomys barrerae | reverse complement strand
TGGATGGATGGATGGATGGATAGGTGGGTGGATGGATGGATGGATGGATGGATGGATGGATGGGTAGATGGATGGGTAGATGGATGGATGGGTAGGTGGATGGATGGATGGATGGATGGATGATGGATGGATGGATGGGTAGGTGGATGGATGGATAGGTGGATAGATGGATGGATGGATGGATGGATGGATGGATGGATGGATGGGTTGGTGGGTGAATGGATGGATGATGGATGGATAGATGGATGGGTAGGTGAATGGATAGATGGTGGATGGATGGATGATGGATGGGTTGGTGAGTGGATGGATGAGTGGATGCATAGTTGGGTAGATGATTGGCTAATGCAGAGAACTTCCATCTCATGTGATTTCCATAGGAAGAATAGGTATTACTATTGTCCTGTTCTCCAACTGAGTACGCTGAGGCTGTGAGAAGCTAGTGGACTTGATCACACGTTTAGATATTGATTGTTTAATGTCAAGCCCTGTAGGTTACACTCAGAGTTGTTTCTACCATGAGACTCAATGTTGCTTTGAACTTAAGAACATAGATTCCCCAGCTCCACATGCTGCACCAGACCCGCCCTTAAGGCAGCCTGAGCCAGCCAAAAAGAAAAAAAAAAAGAAAGAAAAAGAAAACAGTCTGGCAAGTCAGAGAACCTTGGTATCTGAACCCTGGCTCTTGCCACTTCCTCAGTGTCTAGCCTTTGACAAGTCTCTTATCTCGCTACACCTCAGTTTCCTGTCTGTGAGTAGGGGCGGAGGGGGGGAGTTATAATGGAACCTGCTTCTAAAGGGTCTTGGATGGGGATTAGGTGGAACAGTGTGCATGGTATTGTGTTCACTGTCACATGATCTCATCAAAGGACAAAGGATTGGAAAAGGTAGTGTTCAAGGGTGGGTCTTTGGGTTGTACTGGGAAAAAATGACAGTATAATGGCCCTACCCTGGGCAGGTAGGAAAGGAAGGAACAGGGACAGAGAGTCCATTCCTTTTCCCTTTCATGGGAGCCTGAGCAGGTAGGAGCAATGGGAGGAGCCTGGAATGGAGCAGAATGACAGGCTTCCTCTCATCTCTTTCTCTGGGACCCAGCCCTTGGGGAGCAACTGACAGCTGCTGTCTTCCCACACCCTGGCTGGCCAGTCTACTGGTGTTGCAAGGCCAAAAAAATATGGAGAAATAAACACCATAGGAAAGCGATATCTTGTCCAAATGAGCCGGGGTATAAGAGGGAGCTGTACTATGTAAATAAGCTGATAGTGTGCTAGAGTAGCGAGTCTGACAGGACTGAGGCAGCGTCCATTGGGCCATAGTGGCTTTTTCAACATCGAGCCCTCAGCTTTTCCAGACTGGCACGTGGTGGGCACTCAGCAAACATCTGGTGAATGAATGAATTCATTTACTCCAACCCTTTGTTTTACAAGTGAGGGACCCAGTATTACCCAGCCACATAATATGTTTTCAACCTGAATTTCTTGATACAGTGGAGGTGCTCAGCATCCTCAAGAAGGGTCTCAGGCCATCAGCATGACTAACAAATGTCAGGACAAAAAGAAGCTCTCATGAGGAATTCCAGGCACTGCAGTTTAATTAAGAAGAGGAAGAGGAAGAGGAAGAAGAGGAGGAGGAGGAGGAGTTTGGTGTGCCCTGACTCTCCAAGAAAATAGATATGTGAACACTTAAAATGTATGAGGACAAGAGAAGACCACACTGAGTGTGCAGTTGAGCAGGTGGAGAAACGTCTGTCTGTGTAGGAAAGAACTCTGAACAGCCAAGTTAAACATCCACTTTGGGGTGACAGGTTCATCTCTTATAAACGTGTGAGCCTTCCACCACAGGAACCATTGAAGAAGAGTAGCCATGGCCCTCCGCTATCCCATTGGCCGTGGGCCTCAACAAGGACCACAAGTGACTAAGAATGTGAGCAAACCGAGGCGCAGCCGCCATCGCGGACACCTCACCAACACACCAAGTGTGTGCGGGACATGGTCCAGGAGGTGTGTGGCTTTGCCCCCTATGAGCGGCGCGCCATGGAGCTGCTCAAGGTCTCCAAGGATAAGCACGCCCTCAAGTTCATCAGGAAAAGGGCGGGAAAGCACATTCATGCCAAGAGGAAGCGTGAGGAGCTGAGCGACATGCTGGCCACCGGGAGGAAGGCAGCTGCCAAGAAGGATGAGCCCCTCGGGAATGAAGCTTCGCAGAAAGTTTAAAAAAAAAAAAAAAAACCTGTCAAAGGTCATCAAGTGATAGGAGAACTTTTTTCATGCCCATGTAATATACCAAAAAGCTGCATGCATGTTATTAGATTAGCTAGTCCTTGGAGCTTTTTCTTGCATTAGCAATGTTGATTTATCTCGGGTCACTCCTACTCTTACAACTAATAATTCATGTCTGTAGTACTTTAAAATTTGCAAAGCACAAATATGTATATGAAATGATTAGTGTATATGAAATTAGTGTATATGAAATGATTTCATTTTACTGCAAAAAAAAAAAAAAATCCCATGAGGTTGCCTTTTGCTAGCTACCAGTGGGGGAAACGGAGGCCCAAAGGGGTCATGTGAATTCTGATTCAAATCCCAAGTTCCTCTCATTTTTGCAGGCTGCTTTGTGTAAGTGGAAACCTACCCAACATCAGGAATACAAGCCACCAAGTATAAAAAGTTAGGTGTGTCACTGGTGTGCCCTAAACTTCAATGTTCACATAGACCTCCTGGAGTCCCGCTGAAAGGCAGATCCGATTCGGGAAGCCTTGGGGAGTCGGCCTTTTTGACAAGACTCCCAGCCGTGCCAGTCCTGCAAAACTTTTTTGTCTTGTTGTCAGTCAGTTGTCAATCAGATGAAGAGGAAGTGTGTTCTAAGGTTTCTTTTTTTTTTAACTTTATCTTATATATGCCATCTCGTGTGTCCTGGAGTTTCTGCAGCTGGTTCACAATCCGAAATCCTCTCTCCTCTCCCTTAGCACCAGTGCAAATGGCTATAAGGAGCAGAGGTTCCTAGCCAAGGGGGAACATGGGTGTCTATGAATTCTCCAGAAGCACCTTCTCAGGTGTCATTTGGGTGAGCAATCAAGATACAAGTGGAAGGGAGATAGCTCAGTAGCACAAGTGCCTGCCTGCAAGCGCAAATTTGTCTTTAGTTCAACCCCCAGTACCCCCCCCAAAAAAAAGATTCTGGTTGATTGAAGAAGTGGTGATTGGAAGTTTGTTGTTAAAGGTCACTTGAAAAGTGTGAATTAGATGCTCATCATGTGGGGTGTTCTTATGAAGACCAGTTAGACCCGGCAGCTGACCTCAGAGGTCTGGAATGATCAGTGTGAGGGGGCAGCCTGAGGCAGGAAGACAGACTCTGTGGGTGCCCTCAGCTGTAGTTGCCTACTAAAGCCTGACCCCACCTCAGCGATTCTGAATTGCTTGATCTGGGACAAGAGTTTTTAAATGTTCCAGGAAAAGTTCAATGTTCCACTAAGGGTGAGAACCACTAGCCTAAAAGGAAAGTGTCCTTTGTCCCAGGATAGGGGGTGGAATGAAGACTTTGGATCGGTGTTGAGGTGCGGTCCATTCTCAGCGTGCACCAGAGCAGGGTTCTTGCCGCAAGCCATGAAGCTGCAAATGCTGAAGCCCTTCCTAGGTTGGGAAGGAAAGGTTAGCTTCCCCTGCGTCCTGAACACATCTTCATGAGCCATCTTCATGAGCCAACGAGTATGAAACGTGGCATCATAGGTTTCTGTTTAAATGTGGTTACTATGTATTGACACACTAAACGGCACACACAGAAATGGACTCACTCACAGGGCGGTGACGCTTCAGGCAGCCATAGACTTCTTGCATGGAGGGACATAGGTGGCACTGCCCTCAGCGCTGCCTTTTGGGGACCATTTGAAATAGTGAAAGCACCATAAAAAATGGGAATTTTTTTTGAAAAATAGGCATCTACCAAATGGACCACAAAAGGACGGTTTGCAGCATAAGAGCTGAACCAAGGTCAAGCTCACTTTATTTAAATTCATCTAGAGTGCTACGTAGCGTGACTCAAACTTTCGCAACTGTTCATTTCTAGAAATGGCTGTGAAATGCTGCAAGTTTTGATTTCGGAGTTACAAATAGATTGGTGCAGGTGGGCGCATTCGCAAGTGTAGACAGGTAACAGATGAACGCTCACAGACAGGCATCCCATTTTGAGTGGGGAGGGGCAGTCCAGCAACAGACAGGGAACACAGGGAGCCCCAGCCTCAGCCCAGTCCCTGCGCTCACCCACGTGACCCGTTCCGCTTAC
Source organism: Tympanoctomys barrerae (assembly GCA_002564285.1). Lineage (NCBI taxonomy): Eukaryota > Metazoa > Chordata > Mammalia > Rodentia > Octodontidae > Tympanoctomys > Tympanoctomys barrerae. Next base: position 7,381 of record NDGN011268590.1, on the reverse strand, counting down.
TGCCTGGGTCTGAACGGCTCCAGACAGCCTTCTCCGTCTCGCACCCAATAAGAAGTGAAAGCTGTTCGATTCGTGCCCTCACACTGCAACAGGCCTGCGTGCTGAGTCTTTTATTGCAGACTGATTTATAATCCCCAGGGAGATGTGGGGAGGGCGATTGCGTAAAGGCAGTTTCTCTAGGCTAGGGAAGAATGGGGTGGTATAAATGAAAAATGCAGCGTGAAGTCAAAACTTTCAATCCTGTGTGTAATTACAGACCGCAGTAAATCAATTGTACAAACGCAGTACCAACCCGAGCGTGTTCCAACACCCACAGGGTCAGGTTGTGACCGCTTAGAACTGGGGAAGACGATGTAGGTGAAGCGAGATCTGCAAGTGGGATGCACAGAGCCTCAGTAACTACTTGCCTGGTGATTCAATCAGATGCAATCAAGAAGCCAGGAGGGCCTAAACCATCCAATTTCTCTTAATTAACAACAACAAAAAAAATCAGCTAATTAGCAGTATAAGCTCAAATGGTAGGGTTTTGTTTTGTTTTGCTTTTTTTTTTTTTTTGAATGGTCATTTACATGTTATTGTTACATTTGACATTTAGATTGAATGCTTTAATGAAAACAAGAACCAATTCCCTAATCAGTAAATTGCCTGCCTAGCGCCTCACTGGGAACCTCTCATTTTCCTCTTTTTGGAGGAGCTAAGTTAAGAATTAGTCAGGACTGCATAATACATTCCTAATTATTTATAGCCCCTTCTTAATGCTAGAGAGAAAAGAAGAGGGTCGTTGTTTGATCAAGGTGAAGTTTAGTGTTTTCAGGCTCAGAGAAGTCCTAGTTCTAGTCACCTGTTTGGCCACTGGGCCCAAAGTGGCAGCAGGATTTAGGCGTCATAATGATGCTGGGCCTTGCCTGATTGGCGCTGCCACGGCGTGAGTCATCTTTCCTCTTATCTGGAAGCCTTTAAGCTCCACGGGTGGCCAAGACTTTGCCTGTGGTTCATTTCCAGACAGGAGCTGGACACAGCTTTAAATTGCTGGCTTCTTTCAAGCAATTGACCCACTTCTTCTCTTGATGAGCTTTGCCTGCAGTGACAAGGTGTAAAAAGATACCCTGATGATTTGTTCAGTGACTTGGGCCATGGCCTTGGGACGGATGCGCTGGGAGGGTCTTGATTGCTCCATCATAAAACCCCAGGCTATTTGCAGTTCCTAGCTTGGATTGCTTTGCCAGTCCCCACCCTCAGTAGCAGTCTGGGAGCTATTAAGCATGGGGTGGATGTTGTGTTCCTTAAATCTAAGAAGTGCTTCCTGAGCTGGGTGTGGTGGCACACGCCCAGGATCCCAGCACCCTGGGAAGCCAAGAGGCTAGATCACCACCTCATGTTTGAGCCCAGCCTGGACGACTTAGTAGTTTATTGAAAGCCTGTCTCAAAATCAAAAATAAAACAAGGGTTGAAGATGTGGCTCAGTGAGAAGGCCCTGGGTTTGTTCCTCAGTGCCACAGAGGAGAAGGGCCTCCTGGATAGGTGTACAAGCTGACAGAACACCAGCTGGAACTCCAGGGTTGTCTTTGGAGAAAAGCATAAGTGAGAGGTTTTAGACATCAGCTATCTGAATTTTTCTACTATTTCTCTTCCCTGAATACAGTGACTAGAGCATTTTTGACAGTTCCATTGGAAAACTTTAAAGGAAAAACCTGCTCAGATCTACTCCTGGCCACTCGCTTATCTCCATTGCTTTCTTGAAATCATAAATAGAATGAATCAATGCCGCAGTTCTGACTCAATCCATCCTGGGACTTCTATGTGGGTAGAAATTCACAAACAGAGCTAAGGATTACATGCACGTAGGTAGAGCTATAGACGAGCAAAGAAGCAATGCAGAAGTTAACAGAATGTCCAGGAGCCTGGGACATGGCTGCATCACCCCCATAATCCCCTGAATTGGTGCAGCCATCTGCTTTAATGGTGTCACCTTGCTTCCATTGTTGATGTCCCTGGTTTTGATAGAATGGAAAGAGGACATGGAAATTTTCTTTTTAGGACCACTTGATTTGAATCTAAACTTGTGAATGAGATTCTACTGATTTCTATAAAAAGTATATATTGGCTTGTCTCACCTATTTCATAAATCATGATGCTGTGAAGTCAAACAGCAGTTATCTAAAATAGATTTTCTCCTGGATGACACCGAGTTTTGCCATTATAGAAACTGACAAAAGAGGACAAATGAAATGTACCCGAGATTAATGCAGTAATAAAAGTCTGCCAGAAACATTCTAATTTATTTCTTAAAAGCCCAGCGTTTAAGTGAAACTGTGAAGGCAGGAACACACATCTTTCCTCTGCCCAAAGGCTGAGCCGTCTGGAGGTAATAAGAACTGACACCGGTGACAGGGAGTTGTGGCATTGCAAAGGCTTCTCAGGAACTGTCCCCACACCACGACATTTTCATTTTAATTAAATGGGGAAAGAGATGTAGCCATGTGTACTTGCCAAATTGTTGGGATGGATGCTGTCTGTCTGTAGTTCTCTCATCTTTTAGAGTCCTGGTTTGGTTTGGTTGGGTTTGGTTCAGTTCAGTTCAGTTTGCATGGGAAAGTAAACACTTTCCCTTCACAGAAAGCTTGAGGCTTCCCCTTCAGGCCTGTCAGGAGCCCTGCAGCCACCAACCACATCTGGGCTTTGTAACATGTTCTCTCGTCTCCCCTAGAATGAGGTGGAGTCGAAGGCTGGTTAGGGGGATCATCCTCTGGAGTCCAGATGTTCTGAGCTCTGGTTTTCCAAACTTCTGAACGAGAGGCAGAGAGCAAGCATGCACAATTGAGGCTTTTAACCTTCCAGATTGGCCTGTAATGTTTTCCTGATGCAATGATTGCACAGCATGTGACCTTTAACCTCAATAATTAATTCTCCCCTTTCTCCCTCTCGCCTCCCCCTACTTACACAAGTCTGTCTTTGACCATCCTACATGACTGGTGTTTTATATATACATATTTTTTTGCATGACGTCACTGATAAAATACTCTGGCTTTGTATTTTTCAAAATGTATTCTTCCATTGCTATTAATCTGTTCTTCCCCAAGGATTCCCACCACAGGGCCTCAGAGTACTGCTTATAGCACCATAAAAACCCACCGAAGAAGAGGAATTCAGGGTCTAATGTCATTTCACCACTGATCCTTGCTTAAATATTGGCTTTCTTTCTGTTTACTTTTGTTTTTGGAAGTAAATGCCTAGAGTTATTCATGCAAGTAATGCTACCAAGCACTTTCTCCTTTGAGTTGAAAACTTCAGTACTTGTTCTCAGTTGCTCAGGAGCCAGCGTTCCCAGAAGAAATTTGCAGGATGGAACCTGATCATGCTTGACAAACAGGCCCGAACCTCAGGGAACCTGCACAAGCGCTCCTCCTTGCTCCAGTTCCTTTGAAACAATAGTCTTTTTGCAGCTTCCCATGACTTGAGCTTTTTCCTCTTCCATTTGCCAAGTATCAAGCATGTCCTGCAGCAAAACTTAAGAATTATATTCTGTGAGCCCCTACATTGGTGTTTCCAGCCAATGTTCTGCAGATATTTCTAAATTTGGAAGCAAGTCTAGGAGTTATTATTAAAGTACATCATTTGTAACATCTAAAGTATCTTCCTACCCTGCTTTTTCACAAGTAAGGGGACACATGGCACGTGTCACCTGAGTCACAGGGAACATGCCAGCACCTTCTCTTGCAGGAAAGAAGACTTAAGTTAATATTTTAAAAGAATGTAAAATATGTGGTCTCATTCTTTGCAAGTTTCATGCCTTTTCAAACCCATCAATTAGAGTGACTTACTTTTATAAATTTTTACTTGTGCCAGCTACTAGATTGAATTCCATCACATGATCATCTGGAAATTTAAAAATCTAACCATGCATTTTTTTCCCCCATGAGAAAGGCAACATCTTGAGTTGAAAATGTAGACCAAAAAAATGTTAAAGTTTTGAATTACCTCTATGGGGTTGTATTCATAGGACATGATGATGAAGCCATAAATTATTTGGCTTAGTGAAAGTAGGCCATATTAAGAATATCAGGCTAGGGCCATCCAGAGAGCTCAGAGGATTAAAGTGCCTGCTTTGGCAAATGCAGAGACCAGGGTTTGATCCCTGGCTTGCCCTACAGGCCCTGCCCCCAGGGTGTGCTGAGCCACAACAGAGACAGGGTATGGTGGTGCATGCCTATAATCCCAATGCTTGGGAGGCTGGAAACAGGAGGATCACTATGAGTCCGATCTGTGTAATGAGACCCTATAGACCTTGTAGTAAATACATAAAGAGGGGGGGGGAAGAATATCAGGTTATTTCATCCTTTTACTCAAAAGGAAGTCAAATTTCTAACAGCTTCAGCAGCCCAGATCCTAGACTCAACAATAAAACATTAAATCTAAAGATGGCATGGGGACACAGAGGTAGCTCAGAGATGTCATGGCGGGCTTGGATTTGAGGAGGCAGCCTACAAAGGGAAGCCAAAGCCAGCACATACACTCTTGAGGCTGCCTGCGGCTCATAATAAAGAGCAGCGCCCATCTCTAGGGCACTAGGTCGATAGCACAGAGGGATCAGGTGAATTTATAATTCATATTTAAACACTGGGATCCCCATTCAAACAGTAACCATACTTCAGCTCTGCTGATCAAAAACTGCCTGTGCACTTAGTGCAGATCTTAATGTCTTTAAATTTATGTATCTATAGTTTATAATTTATCTCCTATGAATGTCAATGTATCTATAGTTTATAATTTATCTCCTATGAATTGTCTACATACACATAAAATTCACTCATAACACAATATTTCTTCCAACTAACGAGGTGCGGTGTGCACATGGATTTGCAGGTCTTTGCTGCTACCCAGTGACTTATAGCTCACAGTTTAGAAATTACTGAATTAAACTTTCAAGAGGCTTCTGCATCTAAGGAGTGAAAAATCTACATGGATAATAGTTTTTAAAGTGCAAGTTGTGTTCAGTCTGTCGATGTAAGGAGAGCACAGAAGTATGTAATGATCTTTGAAAGATCTCATGGAAGTTAGTTCAGGAGTGGTGGGGAGATAGCTCAGTAGCACAGCTTGGTAAGTACAAGGTCCTGAGTTTGATTCCTGGTGCTGAAGAAAAGAAACTTTGTGTCAAATTTGGTGCAAAAGGCAGACTGTTGGTCTCCCTAAATCACTGTCCTTTACAGTGACGTGTCATCTTTCACCTGTCAGTGAACCAGGGAGATGTTGGTCCAGCCTCCCAAACCTCCCTTTACCTATAAACTCTGGTATTTCTCATATTAGAAGGTGGTTCTACTTAATTTTCTTCAAAGAGCATTCTTTCCTGAAGTCTATCTAGACCTTATCTCAATAATTAAAAATCAAAGTATGGGCAGGGGAGATAGCTTGGCAGTCTACATGCCTGCCTGGCAATGCGAGGACCCAGGCTTGATCTCTGGTACTGCATGTCATGCTGGTCCCAGAACCCCAGGTGCACTCTGCTGGCCCCAAACCAGGCGTGATGGCACATGCCTTTAATCCCAGCTCTGGGTAGGCTAAGGCAGGAGGATCACTATGAATCTGAGCTGCATAGCAAGACCCTGTACCAAATAAATAAATAGTTTTTTTTTTTTAAATCAAAGCAACATTGGTCAAGAGAAATGAGAATGCAGTCTGATTTCAGGTTTTTAAAAAAATACTTAAAAGAACAGATCTAGAGCCAGGTGTCATATTTTCCCTAAAAATGTATTGAAAGGGCTTTCATTAAACATACAGGGAAATGAAAAAGAAGAAATTATAAGGTTAGAAAAGTTGACTGCCCTGAGTAAAACCACGTTTATCACCAAATTGTAAGACCCTTTGTATTTCTACCCCACTCACTGCTCAACTGCCACAGCAAGATTATTTCTGGCTGCTTTTTTCATATTTCAGCTATACTTAATACTTATTGTGTACTTCTAGGTCACTTGAATTTATAAATGTTCCCAAAATGATGGTGTCCTAATGAGGTACTTAAGAAGACCTACATAGAGGGACTTGAATTTTCTCATAGAGATTTCTAAAAATATAAGCAGTATTAAATGTGTACTATCTCCAATACTAAGAATTGGTTTCATTTGTTCAAAAAAAAAAAAAAAAGGCACAGTTCTGTTCCCCTTGGGCCATGTACAGATGATTTTGGATATAATAAATCCGTCCTGAAATAAGCCGTCCCTCCGACCATGCCATTGTAACAGTCACACACGCAGTATGAATCTGGGACCCTGGTTCTGCTGGCACCTGCCAGTTTCTGATCTCCCTAATTCAGCAGCATTTGAATGTTACTGTGGGGCTGCTGATGTCTAGCGGAGCCATGAGCTGTTGGCAACAACACGGCCATCAACAAGCTGGAGCATCCAAAAGCCCCTGGCCGGAATCACTCTGGGGCAGCAAGCACAGCTAAAAAGCTTCTCAGAAGTCTTTCAGCTATTTCTTCCCCTTGGTTCATAGGGAATTCCTTTCCCCCACCACGTATCCACACCACCTTCTATGTGTCACCACTTCAGATGAGTGTCTTTTCAACGACAATAGAAAAGGATGGCGTGGGCACCAGCACCCGACCTCTGTCTGGTCCCCTCATTAGCTGCACAACAGGATGGCCCATTTCCTTGCAACTTCTTCACCCAGGCCATTCACTGTTTCCTTTCCTGCTTGCTGTCTAAACAAATCACTCCCCAACAATAGCTGACACCAAGATCAGCTTCATGCTCGCCACTGTCTGCACCCCAAGTGGTGCTGTTGGCAGGCACCTGTCACCTGCTGCAACCTCCACCCCACATGAGAACAACCTGCGCCGGCCCGGGACTTTGTTTCTTTTTGGAGGAGTGCCACATCTGCCCAAGTGACTTGCCTTTGACCCAGGTGTGATGCTCACCCCGGCTCTAATTCTCACTGCCCCGAAGAAGCTCGGTGCCAGGAGTGCTTCCTGATTGCTCTCAGAGTGGCTCAAGGAGACAGTCCTGAGTGTGGTGACAGCTGTAGGAACCAATAGGCTCCTACTCATGTAAAGGAGGTAGAGCCTTTGATAAAACATCATTGAGAAATGGCTGTGGCACCTCAGGTATAATTAATTTTTTTGTTGTTAGTTTTAGAGGAAGAAGTCAAGTTCCTGCTCTATGACCTGTGACATCAGTTAAGCTCAGGAAAATGTTTTTTAAACACTTCTACCTGGCACAGCTAGGTCCCTATGCACCAATCTCTGTAAGCTCATTAATTTCTTTGTTTCTTTCTTTCTTCTTCTTCTTCTTCTTTTTTTTTTTTTTTTTTTTTTTTGGAAAGATCTACAGGGTGTTCAGGGTCTCACTACTAGATCAGACTCATAGTGATCTGCCAGTTTACAGCC
>NDGN011268567.1:0-12404 GCA_002564285.1 Tympanoctomys barrerae | reverse complement strand
TCTCCTGCACCTCTCCTGCACCTCTCCTGCACCTCTCCTGCACCTCTCCTGCACCTCTCCTGCGTGCAGCACCTCTCCTGCACCTCTCCTGCACCTCTCCTGCGTGCAGCACCTCTCCTGTGTGCCCATTTAGAGGAGGAGTGGGTTCCCCTGACCGCAGCCTCCTGGCGTGCGGCCAGCTCAAGCCCCTAGGAGGTCCTCTCTGTCATAGACGCTAAAGTCCTCCTTGTGTGCCAGCCGCTGCAGCACAGACAGCCTGGAGGGCTTTGTGTCTCAGGTCGTAGCAGGGATCTCAAGCTGCTGGGGGGACACTTCCCGGCGCTATCTGCCACATGAAAGGGAACGTGAGCATGGCCATGTCGGCTGCAGGATTTCTGCCTTGATTCAGACTCCTGGAATTGTAAACACGTGGGAAATCATGAGCCCATGAGAGCAGGAATTAATTTAGTGAAAGACGGTGCTGGCCTCCTAGCGCAAGTGCCTGGCCCGCGCCCCTGCTCTGTCCACATGGATGCATCTCTGAGGGGCAGTGCGGCTGGGCATCCCGGGCTGTTTGGTGTAGGAGCCCGTGGCTGCATGGTGGGGCTGTGAGGAGCACACCCAGCTCACGCAGCCGGCAGCACCTCGGGCTTCGCACCTGCTGCCTCTGGTGTCATGAGAACTGACGACTTCCTGGCCCCAGCTCAGCGTCCCTCAGTCAGCAGGACTCGGGGCATGGCGTGGGGCAGAACTCAGGCTTCGGAAGGCTTCGACATAGCACTACCAGTGAGTCAGAGGTCTAAGAGCCTCAGCTGCTCCCAGAGGGCAAAAGCAGACGCCGGGAAGCCAGATTGGCCCTCGCAGGCTGAGCGGGGCCACTTAGGAAATTGTCTCGGCGCCTCAGACGGCTCCATCATTGCCCTGACGAGGCCCCGAGAGGCTGCAACTTTATGTAAATATAATTGCGGGCCAGACTCTCTGGAAGCACAAGGGGCGGTAAGCACTTCTGGGAAGCTGGTGTGAAGTTTCCAATCATTAAAGTGTTCTCTCGTATCCGAAGTGGCAATTTGCTTGGGGTTATTCTCCTGCCCTGAAAGGTTGGTGCAACTTTAAAAGGTGCAGATATTTCCAGGACAGATGCATAAATATCATTGTGTACTTTGTCACTTTTTCTTTAATCACTTGCCTTCCGTATGTCTCTCTCAAGGCTCCAGTAACTGTGTTAAAGAGGAGTTTGTGAAAAAGTACCTTGAAAGTGCATACTCATTGATTTTTCACTAATTGAGGGTTATTAACTAGGCAGATACTAATTATCTGCCTGAGAAAACTAATCATGTTCACAGTGGTTTTTGTTTCAGACCTGAATAGACATCTTTGTTTGTAAAGACCTCCCATGCTGTAAGATAGCATTGGATAAACCGGACAGATTTGCAATTCTTTGTTCATTCCAGAATAAAAATAAAAATCCAAAAACAGTGCTATCCTCCCATGACACAGGTCCCCGAGGTGCACACGGGGTGTGACGCTGAGGATTCTGTCCCCTGGACATGGCGGGGTTGAAGCTCCAAGGGGCACGGGGGAGAGCGGTCTCTGGGCTCGGGAGGGGTCTCCTCTGACGTGATGCCTCCACAGGTTTCAGACAGAAGTCAACTACGACACCTTGGAGGTCAGGGACGGCCCCGCCAGCTCGTCGCCCTTGATCGGAGAATATCACGGCACGCAGGCGCCGCAGTTCCTCATCAGCACCGGCAACTACATGTACCTGCTCTTCAGCACCGACAGCAGCCGTGCCAGTGTGGGCTTCCTCATCCGCTACGAGAGTAAGTGACCCAGGAGGGCATGTGTCCTCCTGCGCAGGCCTAAGGGCTGGGGGCGCCTGACCCTGCCTGCCCACGTCCCGCACACTGCATAGCGCTGCAGGTGCTCTCCTGGGGAGTACGTCAGCTATTTTCCTTTAACTCACTAAAACTATACAAATTGCCTATTATAAAGCAAAATGATAAGCTCATTTCCATGTAAGATAATTATAAGTTCTTATTTTTAGAGGGGACTGTACTGGCCAGAGGGCTCTCTCTCGGCTTTGGGAGCAGGCTTGCTGCTTGGGCAACTGTAGTGCTTGGCAAGTCTGTGGGCCGAGGCTGAGGGTTTCCACCCTGGGGAGAGCAAAGATTTTAACAGAAATCAAATGCAGCTACCCAGAGCCACGCCCCATTGCTAGGAGAGTCCTGCGGCCATATGTGGGCTGTGTTTAGCCTGATAGTCGAGATTCAAGTATTCCGTGTCATTCTCCACTCCGTGAGAGAGCCTGACTCCTAGCCGCAGCATCTGAAACGCTGAGGGCGAGCCCTTGTCACTCCACAGCCACGGTAAAGCACCTCCGCTGGTGGGACCTAGGCGAGGGCTCTCGTCCTGGGAAGAAGTACCGAGCAGCAGTTGCTCACAGAGGGAGCAAAGCGAGGTACATCGCATCCTCTGCCTAAAAGCCTTTCTCTCAGAGGACGAGGAAGAGTGGTGGTCACCATGGGAACCCAAGAACCATGCAGAGACCGTGCACCATTGTCAGGGCCTTTCGTTTTCAGAAGCCTATCTCATAATAAGATAAATTTTAAACTTTTTCTGATATATAATTGTACACATACACAATTTTATGAATGCACGGATGGGTTCCCCTCCCACATTCTGGGTTTCAAATCCCTCCTTTCCCCGTCCATCTCCCCATGTCCTGCAAGACCAGTGAATTTTGGCCCGAAACCTCTTGTCAGCTCACAACTGCTTCCTGTGCTCACACTACAGAACTGCACAGGAAGGGATCCATGTGCACACACATGCGTATGCACACACACACACACACACACAAGCGCGCGCATGCACACACCCGTGAGGCGAGGGTCAGCGATGGCATCCACAGCGCCCCATGCTGTAGCAAGAACATTGATTACTCATCACCTCAAGGTCCATTTAAAGCGTAAGTCAAAGTCATTAGTTATAATTCAGATACACATTTATATGACATTTATTTAAAAGTAATATTTTTAAAGTTTAAGAATAAGAACATTTCATATTTGACATCTTCTTCAGGTCTCTTTAAATACTCCCCACTTTTGGAGCAATCCTTGCACATTAAATAGCAAAGCGTCGATATTTCCAACGCACCCTCATTGTCTTTGGACCAGAACTTCCTGGTCCATTCTCATGCTCCTTGATATAGAAAGGCACGCCATGCTGTGACGCACGGGTAGATGTCCTTCCCTTGGAGTCCCATGGTTCTAGCCACGTCCACCACGGCTCTGGACTCCTCTTTCCCGAGGCTCTTTTGTCGTGCTGTCCTGGCTGCCTGGATGTCCTGAAAAGATGTGAAATATTTACCTTTCACAGTCAATTTGGCTTTGGGGAATCGCCAGGAGTCACGTGGTGGCAGATCCTATGGCCAGGTGGGTTGGGACGCAGCGCCACGCTTTCGTGGGCCGCCTGTCTGGAGGCTGTCACTCCTCAGCAGTGTTCCCTGTTGCTCACACCTCTCTTACATGCGCACAAGAAAGTGGACTTCCAGAGCTGCTCCAGAACATGAGGCGCGAGATGGGAGCAGCGTGTTCCAAGGGGTGGCTGAGAGGAGGTCAATGCTGCTATAAATAGCTTCAACTCCCCTCTGGATTCTGCCTGGTTCTTCCAGGGCTCCCTGCTCCAAACTTCTAGGGCTCCCCTAGTGGCCCAGGCAGTGTCTGTACTCTCTTCTGGGTTAAAGCATTGAAACAGCATTGGAGAAACGCCCAAGAGGGAAGGCACGGCACCCCTGGGAGCAGTTACTGCTGTTTGCTGACCGGCAGGGTACATCTGAGGAGGAACCTGGAGACACGCTGCAGCCCTTGTACAGGGAGGAGTAGGAACAGCCTGGGGTGCAGGTTTTAGGTGTATTGTGAGCGGGTGATGTGTGTCCCAGTCACCGTGGGTCTCTCATGTAAGAGGCTCCTGGAGCCAGCTCAGGTGCCCGCTGCTCTGGGCTGCGCTGGCAGAGATCTGAGACACCCAGCGCATCAGGTCCATAAGAGGGAGGGAATTTTCTCTGCGATGTCACTGAGCTCCAACCTGCCTTTGCATTAGGAAACCGTAGGCCCTGAGCCTCAGTTCTGGACAAGCGGCCTCAGGGAGCCTGAGCCAGGGCCAGTGAGCTGGCACCTCACGAGGCCCTAGGTTCCTCGGGCAGAGCTAGCATGGGCCTGACCTGGCAGCCCAGGACACGGGAGCCTGGGTGGAAGGGGAAGGAAGCACCGATAAAGGCCGGAGAGACAGGAGGCGGTGAGCGGGGTGAGTGGCCAGACCTCGCGTCTGCCTGCACCCGTGGCCTCCTGGGAGGGCACGCTGACGCCCACAGGCAGGCAGTGTGCTAGTCCCCGTGGCTCCAGCAGCCCGCCTCAAGCACGGGGTTTCTGTGGCCCAGGAATGAGTTGACGTTGAATTCTATCGGCCACCTGAGCATAACAGACACGGACGTGCAGACGCACACTTGCAATCGCCGCGCCCGGAGGCTGAGGCAGGGACTGGAAGTTCAGTGCCTCGAAGGCAGCGGCTCCGAAGAAGTAAGTGCGCTAGCCACGTGGTTCAGGGTAAAGGCGCTGGATTCACTCCATGATGTAGGTTTAAGATAATAAAGATAATAATAATACTCCCTTGTGTTTCATCCTACACTGCTGGCCCAGGAAAGCCGCCTTTGGGGTTCGCAGTCATCCCGTCACCCTGAGCCCAGCTGACCGGGGTTCTCCTGAACACATACGAAGCCCCCAGGAGAGGCGTCCTTGCTCAGAGCTCCCTCCTTCTTACAGCAGTGCCCTAAGCCAGCTGCTGCCCTGTGTCGCGGTCAGGCCAAGGCCTGTCTCAGTTGAGTCACAGAGGGTGGGAGCCAGCTCCCGGGCTCCGGCAGCTCCGGCTGTGGTTCCCCTCTGTGTGCCGAGGTCCTGAGGGCTGAGCAGTGCCCGAGCCCAGCGCACTCCGTGCCTGTATCTCCCCCCACCGGCAGGAGGCTGTGGCCGGCCTGGTTATGGGGCAGCAATTGCGTGATCCTCCCAGGTGTGTTCAGTTCATTGATTTTGAATGACCACTTTATAAAGAGTTGCAAGACAAATAAATAGAACTCTCAAGTGTGAGGTTTTCCACTTAATTACAGTGTTACTTAAAAAGGCTTTTAGAAAAATTTGTAAATAGTATCTGAAGAAAGAACAACCATGAGATTGAATGCAATTAACTGTACACTGTGATTTAAAAACACATGGTATAGCTGAGTGCATCTGGGTGTGCTTGAGAGAGGAGACACCGCACTGGTCAGGGTTCTGTGACGCAGCGCCTGCCTGTGGCCAGGAAGGGTAGTGGGCAGAGCGTATGCTGCGGGACTTACCGGCATCAGCCAGGTGCTCTCTGTCTGTCTGTCTGTCTCAGACACACACACACACACACACACACACACACACTCACACACACACACACACACCCAGGGAGGAAGGGCCAGGTCCTGTTCAGGGGCCCGGGCCCTACATCTCCGTAAGGAACTGACCCTGACCCATTTCTGAATCTCCTGCTTGTGTCCTCACCTACAGCAGGAGGTGTACCCTCCCACCTGAGGCTAAGAGGCCGTGGGAATTGACAGCACGACATTGTGTGCGCTACACGACACCAGCAAACAGCTCCTCCTTCCTCGACTAGATGTCTGTTAAGATTGAGAGCTGACACAGGAGCCACCTTCGCTGCACGGAATGCACATTGCCCTAGCTAGACATGGGCTGCCCTCAGCACGGTCAGCCTCCTGTGTCTGCCGACAGCACATTTAAGCCACATGTTTTTCAAAGTTCAAGTGCAGTGAAGCATGTTCACATCATTTGTGTGCAGAGTTCCTACTCGCTTTTAAGTTTCAATTAAGAAACAGTAGGAGTGAAATCTAAATGTGCTTCTAGTGCTGAGTAAACCCGGTCCTGGTGAGTGCACCGGGCCTCGTCCTAGCGTTCTTGGAGGCTGAATCAGGAGGGTGGCAAGTTGTAGCCCAGCCTGCCTCAAAATAAGACATAAAAAGAGATGGGGATGAGCTCACTGCAAAGGCTGGGTTCCCTCTCCAGCCCACGCAAAGTAAAAGCACAAGGAAATCCACTGGCCCTTGCTTCTCTGCATGCTGTCTCTGTGGAGGCCTGGAGGCGAACAGGAAAGCCCTGAGGAGGACTCAGGGAAACCCTGAGCAGGTGCCCCAGCCAGAGTTCTGTGCTCAGCTGCACCCCTTGGGCGGCCCTGCGGTGGCTCCCACCCTCACTGCCCAGGGCCTCCATGCCTGGCCACCCTGCTGAGCTGTCCTCGAGGTTATTGCAATTGCACCAGGGCACCTTCCTCTCCTCCCCTGGAGCCCCAACAGCCAGCAATGCTGAGAGGCCTGAGGCCAGCACACCCCTAGCTCAGCCCCAGCATCGCAGACAGAAGGCAGACTCAGGAGCACAACGACAGCGCCTTCTGTTTACATGCGTGGGATTCTATACTTAGATCTATGCTTTGATTTCCATTAGCATCTGTCTGTTTTGTAACTGTAAATTCTGGGTGGGAAAAGGTCACTATTTCTAAGCTTCTTTTAAATGTGATTCATTGTTGTGTTATTCTCACATACACATAAAGTTGTAATCCCCATCACTATTGTCCACTGCAGTGCAAGGAATCTAAAGCTCTTTGGTCACACCGGAAGCTACCTGAAGGTATACCATGCTTAGGTGACTTTTCCAGAACCTGGGTGTCTTAGTTAGGCTCTTCACTGGTGAGACACAAGACCCAACACCTGCAACTTCAGGAAGGAAAGATTCGTTTCTGCTCACAGTTTGTAGAGGTCCAGTCCGCAGCCCTCTGGCTACAAGCCAGGGTGGCACAGAAGAGGGCCAGCAGGGGAGAAGCAGTCCATGGAGGGTCGTGTAGAGTGGAAAGCCACCTAAGGATGAGGAGTCTGTGCCTTTGAAATTTGTGAGAACAAGACAGACACCTCTTGCCCATGAGAAGGCACGCTTGTTAGTCTTCGGGAGCTTAGAATGATGGCTTAAGAATAATTCTTGGGAAAATAAAGCCCTGTAGTTCTCTAGCTTTGGTTCCTCCCATCATTCAGCCTCCTGTGACGACTCTAAGTTAGCTTCATTGGCTTCGCCAGTGCCAGCCACTGCGGGGCTAAGGGGACATTGCTCCTTAGTGCAAGCCTTGGGCCCTCTGCCGACTCAGAGAACCACTGAGAGGCCAGGAGTCGCCAGACCTCCTCTGAGGGGTGAGGACTGGCTACAGGGACTCAGAGAACTTTGGGAGAAGTTATGGCCCAATCATGTTTAGTACAAGGACAGCGTGCAACACAGAGGCGACCGTGTGGTGGAGCCTGGGAAGGATCCCAGAATAGTACAGGACTCCAGGGTGCTTCGGGGCTGTGAGCTGCTGCGGGGTGATTCTCCAGCATAGGGCCCAAAGCCCTGCGGGCCTCCCAGGAGCTGTAGTGGACTCAGTCGTGTCTCCATGGTGAGCTCATTCTCCTGCTGCCCGCCTCCTGCAGGGGGCGTGGAAGGCTCCCTGCCCCCGTGCCCACCGGGAGTCCCCCCGGCACTCAGGAGGGTCCAGCGGGGCTCCCCCTGGACTGGGCTCTTAGAGCATTGTGGAGCAGTGGCACTGCAGTCCGCCTGGCCTCCCGGGCCTCTCAGCCATGCGTTACTGTACTGATAAAGCAAACATTGCTGGTTCCCAAAATCTCTGATATTGTATTTCATGTATTTTACTTAGGGAAAGTGTACTTACAAATCACATCACTCAAACTCTGCCTAGTAATACGCCGGAGATCACAGGTGGGTATCTAATAGCCTAAATAGGAGAAATAGTTTAAGATTTTTGATTATTTCAGATCATAGTTCATGTTCTGAGTTTAGTAAGTGACTGATACACACTGAAGCAAGCCTGCATTGCTTTGTGTGTACAAATATTAGTTATTCTCTCCCTCTGTTCGCAGTTTGATCGTCTCTTAAACATGTGCTGCTTGAGATGAGAAACATACAACAGAAAAGGAGCTCTTGCAGTGACGTGATCTGATTCCATAACTTTATTTTGCACTTTTGCACATGTTGTAGCTTTGGTTAACTACCGCCATCTCCAAAGTGGCTGTCCTAAGTGCAGATTCTTGTATGGATTTAAGAAATGCAATTTTAAAAAGTCAACTGCCCTGTAATCTTACATTGCATGAGGTGTGTCTCTAAGCACACGTATGCAACGTCACCGTATGATCACCCAAATCTAACAGGAGCATAAAGGCCAAAAAAGAAGGGAAGGACAGCTCAGAGATTAAAATCTAAAGGGGGAAAACGTGGACTTTAATAGCTCCTTGGTTTACAACGAAGAGAAGTGAAATTCACAGAAGTCAGTGAATAATTCAGGGCTGCAGTACTGAGACATCACCGGGTAAATTGTACAATACTAATTCCTCCAATCTGAGCACGGGGTCAGCTGTGAACTAGGACTTTTCTTTCCATGAATCGATTGCTGGACGCTCAAGTGTGAATTCGGTAATGGGTTACTCCATTGCGTGTCTTCCCCGATTAATTCTGTCCCGAGGGCTGTAGAGCTTGGTAGCGTGGGCTTGCCCTTTCTCTTCCACTCACCTCCAAGGTCCTCTGGTCCTGTGTTTTACATCTAGGTGTGACCCTCGAGTCAGACTCCTGCCTCGACCCGGGCATCCCTGTGAACGGCCACAGGCACGGCAGTAACTTCGGCATCCGGTCCACCGTGACCTTCAGCTGCGACCCCGGGTATACGCTGAGTGATGACGAGCCCCTGGTCTGCGAGAGGAACCACCAGTGGAATCATGCATTGCCCAGCTGTGACGGTAGGTGGCGCTGACCGCGCAGGCGCCGTAGGGAGACGCAGACTTCCGTCCTTGGGGACTAAAGATCTCCCAGGTGTGATTCATCTGAAACTATGTGAGCCCTAAAGTGTTGCACACCTGAAGTCCGCCCACAGTATTTTGCTTACTATGTAAGGCAACTGCGTAGCAACGGGGCTGTCCTCGGGTGCGCGCTCCAGCCTGGGCCCGCGCCTGCGCGGCTCAGTCAGCTAGCTCCTGTGCGCGGCATTCTCTGCAGGTGGGCGCGCATTCACACGTCCCTGGACAGGCCATCTTCCTCCCATGTGGACTGAAGCACGGCCCTTTCCTTTCCTGCACATAGCCTGTCTCCTGACCCTGGCCCCCTCTGCAGTCCTGCCGGGCTCCCACGTCTCGCAGACCCTCCTTCGGGGCTGGCCACGTCTGACGTGCACCCACTCCGGAAGCCTCAAGGCGCATAGCATTCTCCATTAGAGGGTGACTGTACCTCACCCAACCTTACGCTAAAAAATGAATGCTATTTGTATTGTTTGCAAGAAACCTTTGAGCATCTTACCATTAGTCCGGAAAATAATCCTCTCACTATAAAATTGTTTCTATGGAAATAATGCGTGGGCAAGTGGAAGTTGGATGTACCAATGGAAATTTCCATGTGCTCAGTCATAAAGATTGTAAGCATTTCTTTCGAAGCATTATGTGTACATTTATTAAATATCTTGACTTCTTTAAGAACGCACTTACACAAGAGGTTTTCGCTAAGAACCTCCTCAGCCGCAAACCACTAAAACCCATTCCCCTCTGCCACCAAGTGTCATCTGAGCAGCAGTTGGCATCTGCACAGAGCCGGCAGACGGTGCAGCTTAGCTGAAGCAGGGAGGACCCGGACCAGCAGTGTGGGGCTCTGGGTTCTGGGAGACAGCGATGAGCATCCAGCTCCGTGTGTGCAGGGCCAGTGGCCGGCGGGCAAAGGCGGGCAGCAGAGGAGGCCCCAAGACATCAGGCAAAGGCCACTAGCTACTCCTGCCGGCTTGGTGGCAATGCTGAAGACCACACCCCTGGGAGGAGACCACGGTTCCAGAATTGCCTGATCCCAGTACCAACTCCATCTTCCCAGAGAAGAGGCAGAGGCTGAGCGTCACAAGCCAAAGCGCAGATCAGAATGACCAGGAGATGCGGCCTCCCACCGGTGAGGATGTCCACCTCCCAGGACAGGCAATGACAAGAGCAGCTGGGAGTGGAGAAGGGCAGTATCTCCCCTGAGAGGGGGTGTGGTGGGCAGTCCCGTGGCCCGGAATTCCATGTGGAGTTCTCAGGGAAGTAAAACTACACTGAGAGGTGACCCAGCAGCCCCACGTTGGCCACGTCCACACAGAGGCCATCAGCATGCTGACGGTACATCTGCACTCAGTGTCCACTGCAGCACTATTTGCACTCAGAAAGATGTGGGGTGGACCCCAGGATCCACCAGCAGACCACAGAATGAAGGAAATGTGGTGCACACAGCAGAACACCATTCAGCTGCCAAAAGAACAGAATCCTACAGCCGGGTGTGGTGGCGCAGGACTGTGCAGCTGTGACAGGATATCATGGCGAGATCAGGGCCAGCTTGGAGTACACAGGGAAGCCCTGTCACAGAAAACAAATGGAAGAGCAGCTTCCTGCCACGGATCACCTGTGAGAGGGTACATCGGGTGCCAGGAGCGAGGCACAGCGGGCCAGGCCTGCAGGCGCTCAGGGGTGTGAGGAATCTGCAGAAGCCTATGGAGTAGAGGTGACCAGGGGCTGGAGGTGGGGGAGAGGGAACAGCGGGGACACTCCGTGGGTCTGAAGTTACACCCAGACTAGAGGAATCGACCCAGGCCCGCCTGCAGCAGGGTGCCCACAGTAACGGCCGCATCAGGTTACAGGATAGATGGGTTCAGAAGACGGTCTTCCATGTTCTGCCCTCAAATTCTGAGACACATGTGAGGCAACGTACAGACGGCATCGCTTTATTTGACCATGACAAATAAAGGCATGCATCAAGGTGTCATGATGTGCCCTGCAAGTAGGCTGGGTGAGTATTGCCGAAAAAGCAAACTTAAAAAAAATCTTTTTAAAAAACCCCAGAATTTTATAAAACCTGAGAATATCATATAACACATGTAAATATTTGCCTCACTTGAGGGTTCTACACTAGAGCCAACCTTAGCACCGCCGCTCGCCGTTCACACGCTTCCATTCAGCTACACAGGAGCATAAAGTGCTTTGAAGTTCACCTACGACTCAAGGTGAATCAAGTCTCTCACTTAATTTTCAAACATTTCCTAGAAGGCAAGCTCATCACACGTAGCTACAGAGTACCTGCTCACACGCAGGCCTCAGGCTGTAGCAAAGGCCGCTGTGTGTTTGTAGTAGCCTTTTCCTTTCTCAGTCACTGCACTAGAGGTAAAGTGAGATTTGGAACTGAGCACAGTAGACTGCCGTCCCTGCTGGGCTTTCCTTGGCGTGGGCAGGTGACCCAGAAGAGTGTGGGGCCCTTGCCCCCAGCTCTGGCCTCCCGCTCCTGCGATGGACACAGAGCCAAGGAAGCTCTCTGATCGTGAGAGAGCTGCACACCACACGCTCCTCCGCAGTGGGACCCGACCTGACCTCCCTTCAGTGAGCAGGACACCAGTGCGCCTGAGAGAGGCTCCGCCTGACGCCCCTGCGAGCGCTCGTTCCAATTTTGGGCTGGATTTCTCTTCATGCACAGCAAAGTTCCATGATGTTGTGCGTTACACGCTGCCCGTGGTTGGTGACCCAGCACCGGTCACTTGACAGTCGTAACATTCAATATCTAACCAG
This sequence comes from Tympanoctomys barrerae, assembly GCA_002564285.1. Classification (NCBI taxonomy): domain Eukaryota; kingdom Metazoa; phylum Chordata; class Mammalia; order Rodentia; family Octodontidae; genus Tympanoctomys; species Tympanoctomys barrerae. The sequence goes on along the minus strand of NDGN011268567.1, from coordinate 742 downwards.
GACGGCTGCTCTCCGCCTCTGCCCGGCAGAGCACCGCCTCCTGCTTCCTGCCCCTGCCCCGTGACCCCACAAGTGGACAGTCGGCTTCCCCTGCAGGCCTCCAGGTCTCCTCCTGCAGGACTTGCACCTTTCCTTATGCCGTTCCACACAGGTTACTCTTAATGCTTACAGTCCTGGCTGTAGAAGAGAAATGTTTGCAAATGGAACCAAGATTTTGAGGAACGCTTATGTTTTGCAAAACACATTGTTTACGAGCAGAAGCGTTCAAGAGCCGCGGTGTCACTGTGCTGTCTTCCATTTTAAATGCGTGGAAATTTGAAATTTAAATAATCTCAGGGTTTGGTAACGTAAGTATCAGTTATTAGTTTTGCTACAGTGGAGCAGGTTTCAGAAATGATGAATTTGTGCTAAAGGTTATTAATAAATCTAATTCTGGGAGATGTTAGAGTTTGACGTGAGAGTTTTAGTCCGTCACGGTTGATTGTTTTCATTTAACTCAAAGAATTGCTCTCTTAGCCCTTTGAAATCTCAGACAATCTCTTAAATCCTATGGGGTCTTATTGCAACAAACCATATATCAATCGGCTATTTAAACATTTAAAATTCATGGCTTTTAGAAAGCAAAATAAAGCAGGATAACTTAGAATATTTTCCATCACTGAAAAATGATGACCCTCCCAGCATCTCTTCCGTCTTTGTAGCGCCGCTGTAGTTCAGCGTAGACATCTTCTTTACAGCCCAA
>NDGN011268534.1:0-15705 GCA_002564285.1 Tympanoctomys barrerae | reverse complement strand
GAGCATTTTTTCATATATTTATTCGCTTCTTTAATTTCTTCCTCTGAGAAGCATGTGTTCATTGCGGATGCCAGCAAACAGTCTTATAACATGCATATGACACAGGATTATAAATGGGCTATGTTTAATCAACAAGAAAAAAATCCCCCACATATAAATGGTCAAAGAAAATAGATAATATATAAGATGAAAAGATAAGATAAAGCTAGATTTTAAGTAAACACATGTAAAAGCGGACAATCTCATGAATAAGGAAAAATGCAAATTGAAAGTACCAAATTTCAGACTGAGGAGTTAGCTTAGTGGCATAAATGTCTGCCTACAAACTCAAGGCGCTGAGTTCAATCCCTGGTTTAAAAAAATCCTACATTTCTTTTATGCTTGGCAAGAGGATGGAAAATGGAATTCTCATGCACTACTAGAGAAAGAGTTAATTGGTGCATTGTTCCTGGGAGTTAGTTTGGTATCTAATACATATATTCATTAAGAGAATAACCGGACAACTACTCCACAAAAGGCATTCTTTGTGGAATCCTATGTAATGGAATAAAAGCATTAAACACTTACTGGATATGCTACCACTGATCCTATAAGGAACTACTATGAGGAATCTAACTCAGGAGACCTAAATGTAGAAAAAGACACATATTTCAAGTGCAAAAAAGGGCTTACAAAACCACTATAGCTCTTCGATATTTCTAATTCAATTCTCCTCATCTACTTCTATCTTTTCTCTGGAATATTCCATTTTCTGGGTCCTGTATTTTTCTTGAGCCTTTATCTTCCTGATTTTGCATACTGTAGCAAAGGAGATAGTTCCACAGTGCTAATAACTAAATTACCTTACTATCTTACTTCACACTTTAAAATTATAATGGCTTACATGAAATTATAATGGTTAGTTTACTACTACTTGCCCAATATAATCCCTGCTTATACTTCCAGCTCTCTTCTTTGCCTCTCTCCTGCTGGCCCCTAATGTCCCAGTCAGTGGTTTTTTTTATTTGTTTGTTTGTTTTTCTTTGTTTCAGTTCTGCTGTTCTCCTTTACATTCCAGCATTGGTACTCTCCATTTGTTATTCTCTGCCTGGAATCCTCTTGCCCACACCACACCTCTCATCTTCACACTGCACATATTAAGGTCTCTATACAAACACCATTTCCTCAGGGCAGTCTTCCATACTTACCCATTCTAGATCCATTCCCCTTTTTCATATTTTAAGATTCTCACAGCTCTCTACCTTTTATCCTTATTTATCTTATCATGACTTAGAATTGTACCTGTGGAAATATGATTACTCTTCATCTTGCTCTTTGGGATGAATTTAGACCATGTGTATTTTTCTCACCTTTATATTTGTTCTATATATGGAACACAGTATAGAAACGGACTTGTACTGGGCATCCAAATGTAAGTGAAGGAAATAAGAGCAAAGGGGAAGAATAATGACTTGCTACTCTATTACTTGACATCAACAAGTAGGAGACCAACAGCTATAAGAACTTAATTGTTGTTAAATGACTGAGACAATTCATAATTTTAAACAATAAAAGTAGTACTTTTATAATGAATTTACCTTTTCCACATCAGAGGCTTGATATATTATCTAGTTATTATTCTTCATTGCTGGAAACAAGATAACAGTTTCATCCTTAAGAGCAGGATCACAGCCAGGGTCAAATTTATAGCACACTCTAGAGCTCTAAGGATAAGAGCCAGACCCATCTTGAACCCAGTACTCTAACTCTCTAAAAGTTTTTATAATGAAACCAGTTCTATTTTCCTCTTTATACAGTAAATTTTATGTTGCATTGATGATTCCAGAACATTCTTGACATAGCCTTAAGATAATTTTACTGTTCTAGGAAAGTTGTATGCTAACCAAAATATCTTTTTATTAGATTTTTCTACTGTATATCACAGTGTATACCAAATCCATCCTAGGAATGTACTGGCCATCCAAATATAAGTGAAGGAAAGAAGGAAGAGCAAAGGGGAAGAATAATGATTTGCTACTCTTTCTTGACATCAACAAGTATGAAACAAGTAGCTATATGAACTTAATTATTGTTACGTAGGAAACTCAGGATAGTTGCGTTGCACCCTATGATTATCAAGTAGTTCTCTGTCACATGTTGTATTTTTAGAAGTTAAAGCTATAATGTAAGTAGTCACTGTTTATCTATCCATTGAAAAACTAGGTCTTTGGTTAAAATCTACCCATTTCTCCTTTCTGATATCTTAGGAAGATGAATAATACTGAAGGAGAAGGAGGTTATAGTAGTTCAAGGTAGCTGAGTTTTATTTTGATTCAAGAAATTCACTAAGCATTTTGGCATCAAATACATATAATTAAAACTGTATAACTATAGGCAAACTGGCACTTACAAATAATGCATAGTAGAATATTTAGTCAATATTTAGTCAACAGCTCAGTCATTTTGTAATAGATGTCAGTGACTTTTAAATATTACTTTCCACATTGTGCTCATGAGCTCATTTAATCTTTTTCCTAAACATAAAAAATACATAAAAATACTTTTTTGAAATAACATTTCAGTGACATGTGACATAGGAGAAAATGGGCCTGCACATGAACTTATATACTACTATAATTCAAAAAGAAGACTTCCAGTTGCTTCTGCAGGTTATTTAACTGAGATTCCTTAAATTTTAAAGAAAGGAAAAGAATCAAAATATGAAGAAAAAAATCAGTGATTTTAAATATGCTGTGTCTTGCAGAGATGTATTCTGAGCCCTGACAACCGAATGTGGTATTTATCTTCCTTAAGGGTAACAGTATTGATACCTATGTTAAATACTACCAAAATTTAATTTTCCTATGTTAAGGTAAATATATAAATAAAAATGAAGTGTTAGTACATAAAAAAAGAAAACTAGGCCAAACTAACCGCAAGTCTTCATTATACTTGTCAATTGATCTTGTAATTTGTGTAACAGTCTGCTTATATTTCATAGCATTTGTCAGATCCTACTTGTGTTTCACATATCTGAGGTTTTTATAACCTTCTTAATCTCTCTTCCTCCCCTAAGTCTGGAACTGTGAAGCCAAGGATTTTGTTTCATTCATTTGTACTTTCCCTGCATATTAGTGGTATGGTTTATCGCCCAGAGCTCATTAGGATGTTACTCTCCAAAGTGACATGTTACTGTTATTAAGAGAGAGGAACTTAATCCAACTCTGAAGTTTAGCGGTTATACCTCAGGAATGTGTTATGCTTATTTGGGTGGTTGAATCTTAGTGGCTTTGTAAGAAGAACTTGGAATACCCAGACAAACAGAGACAAACACACTCCCTGATTCTTGCAATGTGATGCTCTATGCCTCCCAGTACCCTGCCAGTAAGAAACCTTTTGCTACGAGGCCCCTAGACCTTTCAGTTCAAGAACCATGAACCAAAAGAACCTTCTTTCCTTTAAGAAGTACTCTTACTCAGTGTCACAGTGAAGATAAAAAATGTTTCTCCAAATCCTATGCATCTGTAAGGTGGATAGATAGAGGAGCACTATATTAATCAGTGGACCCATGCATTGCTGAGTTTAGTAGCTAAGTGTGCGACTAGGAGGTGAGGCCACTATGGAGTGAGTCACCCAGGGTAGGATCTGGAAGGCTGTATGCTTGCCCCAGGTCCTCCCTCCTCTCTGTTTCTTGGCTGCTGTGAAGTAAACAGATTTGCATGCCGAAACTATTCTGTCACACTGCTTCTGCCTTGGAGCCACCCAATGGTGGACTGAAACTATGAGTCAAAATGAACCTCTCTTCCTTTAAGTTGTGTGCTAAGTATTTCTGTCTCAGTGACACAAAAGTGACAAAGACACAGTTATTTATTTATAGTAGAAAAAAACAGATTAACACACCTAATAAAATCCCTTGAATGTTCAGGTGCTTATAAAATATAGAATCAAATAGGAACAGACAGAATTAAACAGTGTCCCTAATAGTGCTATGGACTGAATTATGCCCTCTGAAAACATTGTAGTTTTAATCCCCAGTATGCTGATATTTAGAAATAGGATCATTGTAAATGTAGCTAGTTCTTAATATAAAGTCATACTGTAGGCTTTGATCCAGTATGATTGGTATCCTTAAAAAGGGAAATTTGGACACAGATGTACATCTGCAAGGAGATGTCTGTGTGAAGAAGGCAGAGATCACAGAGATTCTTCTGCTCACCAACAAGCAAAACTGCCAACTAGTAGAGAGGACTGGAACAGATTTTCTCCAGAGCCTGCAGAAGGAACTAGTCCAGATGACACCTCTGTACTGTACTAGATCTCTAACTTTAACAAGTGAGATGGCGAATTTTTGTTGTTTAAACTGATTTGTTACATCATTATGGACTTTATATTATGAACTGAACTTTATTATGGCAGACCTGGAAAAGTTCAACCACAGTATCACCATTTTCAGCCTCAAGGGAATTAAGAGCCCAACAGGTTGTTTACCATAGTGCTGGCAGAAATCTAAACTCATTGGGCCTTCATCAAAGATCTTCTCCTATCATAGCCTGTGCCAGATAACTCTGACGCTGTCTAGCTTCCCTTTTTCTGAATGGGCCTCACAGTCTTCCAAAATCCTTTATCTTTTCTTTGAATCTTCCTCTCACCCCCTTGCCTTAGTAGGAACCTGATCTCCTTGGAATCTGAAGCCCTCTTGCTTGGACTTTATTCCATCATTCACACCTCTCATGTCACAAAGCCGAGTTTGGGCTTTCCAAAACCACTTCTTCCTATTTTCCTTGAAACATCTCCTGCCTCTTAAAGGTTCATATGATAGCCTCTGCCTTCCTAATCATACCATTCACAGATATAGGGCAGCAGAGGCCAAGCTGGCTGGATCTTTTATTCAGGCTTGACATTCACTTGTGATGTCACTTGCACAAATTTATTTACTTTTGTTAGTTTCATTTTCATCATCTTAAGAAATGTAGATAATGATAATCTACAAAACTCTTAGAGCCTGTTGTTTGGTAAGCATTGAATAAACATTAGCTATTATATCAAAATTAAAATCTTCGCTGTCATCTTTCTCTGCATCTTAACAACTATTTGCTTTTTTGGTGCCTTCTATGTACATGTGGATAAGTCATCCCACCTCCTGACTTTTGCTCCCTTGATCTTATCCACAGTGACTTTCTCTGTATCATTTGAGTCATAAGATGATCTCGATCACATTCTAGCCTCATTAACTCTAAATTTGGTGCCACCTCTAATTTTTGAAATTAAAAAGACACTATTTTCTAATCACTGTTAACGTTTTATTTTTGTGCTTTGTATTTGTTGAAATAGTCAAGTCTATTATTCCTAAAATAATATTTTCTCTTTATTAAAATTCTATAACTTTATATAACTTTTAATCTATAGATACCATTATATATGAGTAGTCATCATTCCTTTCCCATAGCATTACTTCTTTCTATGCCTGTACTGACCCAAGTTAACTGTGTTAGAGAAAATTATAAAACCATTAAAACTGGTGCCATGGATTTAACTATTTTCTAATACTTCCTTTGGTTCGGCTAATTATACACACAACAGTAAGACTACTCCTCCAAAATGTATTAATGGACATGGCTCTGATAATTCTCACTAACTGAGTGTATAAGCAGCTGTCTTAGCTGTTGGTTTTCCCTATCTAATTACTAGTCATAGTCATTAGTCTCAATAATGGACATCTGTTTCAACAAGCAAACAGGAACTATCTGAACCCTGCCTGATTTGATCTTTCTTAATACCCTGGAGCACCTATAACAACCATTATGAGCTGAGGGGCCTATGGAAAAGATGTTAGTTTAAAAAAAATAAGCTCAACATGTACTTTTGTAATAGTCTTAGAAACCACCCCTCCAAGACTGTGCGCCAGGCTTGGAGGAAGTCTTTCTTCACACTCTCTCACCAGGCAAGGAATCTGCACCCCTCTATGTGTGGGCACATCATTGGTAAAATAGGAACAGGCACCACTGATAAGTTTCACCTCATTTTTTTCTTGGTCACTACATTTCTTAAACTAAAGAAGATACTCTTATGTTTAGCGGGCACTGCTAAAATTGCCCTTTCTTTTCTCAAGAGAGTATTAGTTCATTTAGAAAAATTACAGTCCAAGTTGGAAGCTATAAAAATCATTTTCAGAACTCCCCCCTTCTAGATATTCTTCTAGAAATCAATAATTTAATTTACTAAAAATTAACAATTTAAAAAAAAAAAACCTCTGAGAATGCCTTCACCTATTCTCCTTTCTTTTGAAAACTCCCTTGTATCTAGCCAGAGGGTTTAAAACATTCTCTTAAACTTTTTCAAATTTAGCCTTATCACAGGCCATTGATATTTCCAAAACCAACAATGACTTCTGAGAGCTGACCTCATTTCTGTTCAGCAGTTCTCCCATAGGGTTACACACATTGCCTCCAGATGCTTTGGCTTTAATCTCAGCATTTATAATGAACTTATACTCAGGATATTTGCCACAAGTGAATTTTAGCAAAACCAGAAGATGCAGCCGTATGAAGCAGGTAGGCATTTTAGTCTACAAACTCAGATTTACAAGGAACCAGCTACGTTTTCCATAATTCCCCTTCCCCTTTGTGCCTCTATTTTGCAGAGTTGACAGGCAAGTAATTTCTATCAGTTCCACTTTTCCTAGGAGTGAGCTTACTTTCTGGGGGAAAAGGGGACCTCTCATAGTAGCAAAACACAGCGGGGGGAATTGGTCTTTAATCTACACAGAATCCCCCAAGATAGCTCTGATTTCCACATTATCCCTTCAAGCTCATCTGTTCTCTACAGACTTTGTGTCCCTGAGGATTAGGAACTGGTTTCAGTGGCATGCTGGTGCAATGTCTCTGTGAAGCTCTTCAGGCCGTCCTTTATCTACATACAACACACTGCCAATTCCCCTGGAGGTGCTCGTCACATGTGCAGGGATACAGGAGACATCACCCTAGCTCTCAGTGTCTTCAAGATTCCTGGGGACTGGCTGTTTCTCTGAAGATTCTCTGGGACTCACTCTATCTCTGCTCTACTTACTTCACCTCAGATACATCCCACTCATCCAACTCCCCATCCATATTCCAAGAAATATTGGAATATCCCATCAGGGAGAAGAACTTTCTCTTTCTCAAAAAGTTGCAGAGTGCCACCTGCTCCAGCCCCAAGGCTCTGCTAGGAGTCTTGAGCATTTAAAGTCTCTCCTTGGCCTGGATACTTTCTCATCCTTGCCCTGGGCTGGTTCCTACTCACCCTTGCTGCCTCAGCTTGTCACTTCCCTAATCCCCTATGCAGCAGGGCTGTTATTCTTCGTTTCCCTGTGTGCTCTCTTCACAGCCTTATCACAGCCCAGCTTGTCTTTGTTTCTATTTTTTTTAAATCTTTTTTGGTACCAGGGTTCAAACTCAAGATCTTGTGCTTGCCAGGCAGGCACTTACACTGTTGAATTCTCTCCTGGACCCTTTCTTTTCTTACCTGTTTACTCTCTGCATCCCTTGTGCACTGTAAGTTCTAGGAAGGTGGAAACTCTTTCTTATGATTAAGAGCATGGGCTCTGGAGCCAGGATGTCTAGGGTCCAATCTCCCCTCTATCATTTACTACCTGTGTGACCTTAGGCAAGTTCATCTACCTGTGTGATTTATCTTACTCATCTGTGAAAGGAGACATATGCCTCATAAAGTGATTATAAAAATTCCATGAGTCAGTGCCTAGCATAAGTGCTATAAAATGTTTATTAAAATATCTAGCACTTAGTATAATATTTAAATCGTACAGGATGCTTATGATCTATGCCTTGAGTGTGAGAATCAATGAGTGATTAACTGAATATTACAGTTCCAAAGAAATACAGGGTGTCCTATCAGTGACTGATTTGCTGTGCCAGCCAAAGCACAGCACAGTAAGATCGAGGACATGTGCTTGAGTACTAAAAAAAGGTGACATAACTGATTGTTCCAAGGCAACTAACTACATCCCTACATGACTGTCTAGAGAGTGAACTGTGCTGTTTCCAGGTTGTACTGATTAGCAGTTTGAGTCAATGCTCATTTTTCACCATTAGGATGCAAATCATATACCATATATCTTATTTACTGTAGTTTTATTATTTTGTCTGCTTTGTGATAGTTCATGTTTTCAATTACCTATAAAAGCTGTACAATTTGCCAAATGGCAATCCTTAAAATGTAAAAGAGCAATGGAAATTTAATTACAATATTTTAAAAATATTTGTATATGTACAAAATTAATATTTTGTATCTACATATTTACCCACATATCTGGAGTTGTGTATCAGATTTAAATCAGACATTTAAGGAATAATCCAGTAAATATCTGAAAAACCCTGTTGAGCCATAAGTTGACTCTAGAACTTCTTTCTTTTTTTTTATTTTAGGGAAGAGTCTACAGGGTGGTCAAGGTCTCACTACTAGATCAGGCTTTTAGTGATCAGCCTGTTTACAGCCTCCCAAGAGCTGGGATTAAAGGCACGTACCACCATGCCCAGGCTCAATTGGCCATGTACTGTGCCCCGGGAGTGAAGCCAGCACAGCAGGCCTGGGAATCAAATCCCCGGCTCCTGTGCCTGCTTGCAGGTGCTTTAATCTGCTGAACTATTTGGCCGGCCCTACTCTAGATTTTCTAAACACAAACAAAAACTAAAATCTAAAGTGATATTTTAAAAAAAATTTATGATATAAAAATGACTTTTGAGACTGGGTGTGGTAGCATGCACCTGTAATCCCAGTTCTTGGGAGGCTGTAAGCAGGCAGATCCCTACAAGTCCAATCTAGTAGTGAGACCCTAAACACCTGGTAGACTTTCCCCTAAAAAATAAAAAAAGAAAAGAAAAATATAAATAAATAAATAAATAATGACTTTTACCGAAGTCTCATAAATTTAAGATTATGTACTACACAGACAGAGCAGACTTTTTCTTGTATTTTCCCTGTAGGCTTTAAAATTCTTATGTATATTTTCTTTTTTCCTTGCTTCCTTATCTGTCCTTTCCAGATCACTACAAAAGAATCACTGTTATAGAGAGTTGATCTAGCCTAGCACAGTCAGGTTATTATGAAACTATAAAATAGAACAGAACTAGAAAGATATATTTACTATAGTAAGATCAAACTTATATAAATATGTCTTGGTTGGCCAGCCCTAGTCATCATTGTCAAGGAGGGTGGTCCTCTTGAGGATAGGATGAGGAGAAAAATTATAGTGCTTTTTTTCCCAACTACTCTGTTATCTGCTATTGAGGAGCACAGGGTTGTCACGGGTAAGTTAGAGTCTCGTAATATGGTCTTAGAGCATTTTAGTAAAGCATAAAAAAAGTCAAACTTTTATCTGGATGACTGTTGGAATGACAGACACTTTTTGTTATGAACTCCCTAGCAGATCCTGACCATATCATCATTTACTATTTACTACTAATTCAGGCAGGATTTCAGAGAAGTTCACAGAACACCGATGTCTGGTATGTACCTCACTGACTAAAACACAGCATTTTTGCAATCAGTGTGCCCAACAGTACAATGTTCTCTATTCCATGAAATACTCAAGTAGCCTAATTTTCAATACTTATTCCTTTTTATGCTTTCCTTGGAGCTCATGAACCAATTTTAAAATCCAAATGGGCATTAGGTCACATGGAGAAATGCTATCTTCCTGTTACACTTGATTTTGTGGCAATACCATGATTCATTTCATATAGGCAGCTCAATCTTGCATTTCCTCTCCAAGCTAAAATCCCATCATGTTCTGTTCAGCTCACTGGATCACAAATACATTGCCATATCATTTTCCCACTGAAAATCAAACTACTGTCATTTTTTCATGGAAATCAGCCTTTACCCTTTGCATACCACTCTTCATCGCCCCATATCAATGTCTCTCACACCTCTGCCTAGAACTGTTCACCATTCCAATAAATTAATGTATTGGAAACAGAAAAATTTGGTTTCAGTCTTAGGGATCAATTTATGATAATCTTAAATAAGCCCTTTTTAAATTGATGAGTCTATTGCAAATTGCATACTTCAGTTTACTCTGTAAGGAATACAATTAAACTAAGGCAAAGCTGGTTATGACTCATGTATAATGAAATGAAAACAGCATCATCATTAAACACCAAATAAAGCCATTGATTCCATGTATTATTCTGTCATTTTTAATTGAATTGCATTTTTCCCCTTTGAGTTCTTAATTATGCAGTTCCTGCTGAATCTTTATTTTTATGCACAGAATAGGATAATGTTCTCTTCCTCCTTACCTTAGTGTCTAAAAATATAAGCCTATTGAGAACAGAAAAGTCTTTGTTGGCCTTAATTAAAGCAAAACACCTGCTTTTATCCTGGGAGCCGAATGTGTTGCTGTACTGTAAGGCTGTTACCAAGTGAAGGGACAATAGGGCTGCTTCCTGTTCCATGTCCCTCTCGCTGACCTGTGGTCTCAGCTCTCTCCAGATTCTATCAGGGGAAGAAAACTGTGACATCACGCTCTCTGGCAAAAAAGATCCAGGGGGCCTCTGCAGCTTGCTAATGAGCTTTAACTCTGTCTAGGCTGATAAGTATAGAAAATACAAAGTGAAAGAGATGCTGTTTAACTTGGGATAGATCTGGTGAGATAACAGTCAATCTAAAACTTCATTCATCAGTGATTTTGTCAAAGATTTAAAGGCAAAAGCAGGAATCTTTTCTCCCTGATATGTGCCATATAACTGAAATGATGTGCAAATGAAAATAAGCAAAGGGAAATGGAGTGTCTACTGAACCTAGATTTGAAGGAAAGCCTGCTACCACAATGATTTCTTTAGTTCAGAAAAGGTAAAGAAATAACCTCTACTTTTCTGATTTCCCATAACTATGTTGGTGATTTCTAAAACACTTCTGTCAGATTCAGGTACATGCACTGCTGTAACACAAGCACAACTTTATTTCTGGGATTCAATTTACCAGAGCCAGCTGTTCCTGTTTAGAGATATCAAAAGATAGTGGGTAATGAGCAAGTTACTCACCCTCAGGAATATAACAGAGCAAAATTTGGTACTTTTAGGTAGAAAAGTGTCATGGTAGCAACCTAGCTTGGTGAATAAACCTTGGAAATGTAAATCAAGGGATGAACTAGAATCAGTCTTTGATCCTATCTATCTCTGTAGCATTCAGTTTATGAATTGAAAACAGTAAAGCATGAAAGATTATTTATCATATGCTAGAAGTTCCAGATAATGAGAACCTGAGTCAGAGTAAGCAGTTAATGGTGAAGAGGAGGGAGCTGCAATTGGACAGAACTATAGAGTTCACGTATTGACCTCCTCAGGTGGAGAACATATGATCTGATCCATTGAAGACCTAGTTCTCCTCATATGTCTCCTAGTTTTGTCCTCTGTGCAGCTGCATCTCCAGGATCTATGCTAATAGAAAGCTGACTTGGAATGTGAAAAAGTATGAATCATTCTTATATTCATTTTACCCATGTTCAAACTAATCAGCCAAAATTTCTCTATGCAATGTACTGCAAAGCATTCTAATAAGTTTAATGCAATTCCATCTCCTTTTAATTCCCAAAATATCCTTTGATGAAAGTTAAGAAACAAACAAAAATGCCCAAGACATGAGGAGAATATAGGTCGGGCAGTGGAAATTCACATTTATTGAGTTCATTATGGATCATGTTAGAAACACTGCTAGGATTTTTTACAACATTGACCAACTTGTTCTTACATTATGTTGTGTGTGTGTGTGTGTGTGTGTGTGTGTGTGTAGCACATAAAACAAGATTATCCAACTTACATATTTAATAAACAAGGGTTAAATACAAATGCTGGTACTTAAGTCTACATTCTTTATATTATTCCTGACTCAAATTCTACAGTAATAGGTAGATGCTAAGTCTGTAAATAATATTGATTTTTCTATGTTCATTATTCACAATATTACAAACTAATACTTTTACCACAATAACATCCATCTTAAGTCAATTTCTTGTACATGCCTTTCACATCTGTTTTGTTTTTATTAATAAATTAAAACATAGCATATTTGAGCAACGAATTTTTTGTTCTATATAAATTCACAGATACCCAAAAAGATTATGGAAGCAAAATTTGCATTTTTCAAGAGGCTGTCTTTCAAAAGAGTTTGTAAAATTATTCTTTCACTATTCAAAATGGCAAGTCATAAAACTTGGAAATTGTAACAAATCCTTGGCATAAATTCACATTAAGTCTGCCTGCCAACATTTTAATTAAGGAGAAGAGGTTGGCTTATCAAATATAATTAAAGGAATATTGATCAAAGGGTGGTTCATGTAAGAGGAAGTCAATGGAACATGAGGTTTATGACACAGCATCTGTCACTCTTTGCCCTTAACATCCTTTGCAAGAAAAATTCTCTCTCCCCTTGCCTTCTAAGATAAGAAACAGTTAAATCAAAATGCCCAGCTGATCTTACAACCATGGTTTAGGCATCCATGGAAGTAGTATGCAACATTCTGGTGAGGAAAAGAACCTTTTAAGGAAGATAACAAAGGAGTTTCCACACTTTTGAAAATCGAGTAATGTCCCCAGGACAGAGATGGGTCCATTCTTCAATCTGGTTTTAACTTGGGCTTCAATTTAGGCTCTAAAAACATTCACTAAACTACTACTTTGTGAATGCAAGACAATACATTTACCTTAACAGACAACAGGAAATTAAAAACTGACAAATATTCAAGAAAAAAGGAAATGCACTAATAAAAATACTCCATGATACATCCTTAATATCATCTTTATAAGCCAGATGTTTTCATAGCCTAAACTACTCCCTTTCTATGATTAAGCACCACATGAATAACTTGTTTCATATTATTCTAGTGATCTAAGATCAATGCTTGACTATTAACAGAAAATAGGATTCCAGGAATAAAGAGTATTATAGGATACCATTTAGCAAATTCTGTTTAAGTCTCATAATAAAGGAGTAAATTCAGTGCTGGAATAATCTAAGCCAATGAAGAAACACGTGAAAGGAATCTATTCCCTGGGTTAGGGTATTTTATGTTTCAATATTGGAACTTGAACCTTGTTTTTTCATCAGAAAAGTTATTCTTAGTGGTTGGCAGAGTAAATCCATGTTATCCTGCATTCTGAAGCAGTTCAGCTGAATCTAATTAGAACATCTGCAGATTTATGCATCTTTCTGTATATTAAAGTCCCTACCTTTCTGAAATAAATATTTCTCCACAATCCTTTATTTTTATCCAGCCCAGTGTTAATCAGACTAATATGGCATAAATTTTAACCACCATTTTTATGATCTTAGAATGAATGGTGCAATACAAGTCTGAAATATCAAGACCTTATAAATAGCATCGGTCTGAACTGGATTTCAATATCTTCCTGCTGGCCATCAATTTTGGCTTAGAGAAAGGAAACAATTATGAACTCAGTCATTTGCTTCTTGTTATTAGTGTTTTAGAGATTTCTAGGGTTGATCCATGTGTGTCTGGGATATTAAGGACAACTTTTTAGTCTTGGTGTCTCTTCATAGAGAATTCATTAAATCATGTAAGCAACTTAGGAAAAAGAGGCCAATTCATTTTTGCAACATAGATAAATTCCTAAACTCAAGTAGAAGTTTGTGTTTTTCTGGAGTTAACTTTAAAATAGTCTTAACATTTCTGGTATGAAATGTTGGCTGCCTTTTTTCTTAGGTAACAAAGTGGCCCTTATTCCTTTTGGGACAAGATCTCTCTAAATTGTCCAGGCTGGCCTTGAACTTAAAATCTTGTTCCAGCCATTGAGTAGCTGAGGTTACAATTGTGGGCCACTCTGCCAGGACACAATCTTTTGTTTTGTCCTGATTTTGTCTTAACCAGTTTTCTATTTCTAACCCCAAGCCAGTGAGTAATTTCACATTGATCTTTTAACAACTTAAGTTGTTACCATTAGTATTACATTAAAAACCAGGCTATGAAGTAAAGTAGTGAATAGATGCCTCTAATCCTGGAAATAGAGTCCTATTGAAGTTCCAGTCATTTCACTGACCAGGTGTGTACTACTGAGCAGTAACCAAGGTACTTTGAGACTTCAGCTCTTCGTGGGTAAAATGGGGAAGATAATGTTTACCTTGGTATGTGATTATAGGTATTAAATGAAATAATGTGTATAACTAGTACATGCTCTACAAATAAGGGCTGAAATATAAAGATGGAAGCTTTAAAAATGAAGCAAAAAATACTTCATCAGCATGTAAAAATGAACCATGTTTAATTTTGGAAAAAGCTATTGACAACTTTCAAAAGATCTTACAAAGTCCCTCTACTTCTAGCAATACTTGAAAGCAGTGGTTGTCAGAGTACTGTACTTGGACCAAAGCATCAGCATCACTTGGGAACTTAAGAAAATGCAAATTCTTGGATAATGTTCCTGGCCTACTGAATGAGAAATTTTGAAGGTGAAGCCAGCAATATGTGTCATACAAACCATCCAAGGGAGAGTGGTACATTTTTAAGCACTTCTTTAAGCCTTCCCACAAATGTCATAACTCCCAAACCCTTCTTTTACTCTCAGGGTCATACAGAAAGTCCCTTCCATCTGTGAGGATGTAGAGAAACAATGAATTTTCTGGATATCAGTCTCTACTTCTTTTTTCATGGCATTTGCTTCATGCTCTATATTCAGGACTAGCTGATGTTCACATTGTCCAGTTAGTCAATGTTGCAATCCATTGGCTCCAGCTGTATTGAGAATTATCATAAAAGTGTTATTTTTTTAACACTGTCGATCTTCCCACTTTAAAAGAATTTTAACTTCATACCTATTTTATTTAGGTATGAAGGTTAGTTTTTCATATATTGTTCCCTTGCTATAAATATATAATGAGCTCATAAAATACAAACACTGCTAAAAACTAGTTTGAGACTTCAACAAATTGATAAGGAATGAAGTGATGATAAGCACTGATCTACCATACCCATGAAGGATGTAAGTGAAAACAAGACAGATGGGTTGGCATTAGAGTGGAATGTCTTCCTCCTATAGCTGCATTACAGTAACGAAAAATATAAATACATCATGAACTCAATGAATACAATAACTGCAGGTTGTGCCAATTGCTCTGCAAGACCTAAAGGTGGAGTTCCTGGGAGGGTCTGCTTTCTTAAGCAGAATGGGCAAGAAAGTTGTCTTTAGGGAGATTATATCTGACCTCAGTCCTAAAGAATGAATGGAGTCACTTAAAGAAGTGAAAGAAGGCAGAGGATTATTTAAAAGAAGTAAAAGCTTAGTTCTTTTTCAGATATGAAAGAAAACCCAAGTGAGCTGATAAGAATGTTGAAAAAATATATTAAAAACAAAATTTCTTTCCAATCCAGAAAACCATTCCACAGAGTTGAAAAAGAATGTTATTGCTGAATAAATATTCAACCAGAATGCTATATGAAACATAAATAATCCCCTAAGAGACTCCAGTGACTGAGAGAAACCTCACCATTCTACACCTCCAAGCAGACACAGTATATAGCATACACATTCTTAAGATGAATAACCTATCCTCTAGCAAGAGGACCTGAGAACACCATTTGTCACACACAGTACTACCTAAATGTACCTGGTGGTTGGGGTAACTATGTTAACTATCCAAAAGAAAAAATAAATTATATATGTATATATAATTTATAATCTCTCTCTATCTCTCTCTCTGCCGCTCTCCCTAGAGAGA
>NDGN011268530.1:0-10154 GCA_002564285.1 Tympanoctomys barrerae | reverse complement strand
CAAGGGCCTGAGTTCAATCCCCAGTTCCAAAAATAAATCAATAAATAAAAATAAATTATGGTATAAATTTTCATCAAATCTTTAGGCAAATACTGAAAATACTAATCGTTTATATTGTGGATCAGTAATCCTATTAAGTGACTGATTTTGATTCTTTTCCTAGTGTTCTGATTTAAGTCTAAGTAATGATAAATAATAATATTCATTTAAATGTAATACACCATGTATGAATATTTATGTAATACACTTAAGTGGTAAGATTATATTTTAAATACATATCTTGTGACTCTGATTAGGAAATAACAAAGTGACTGTGTTATGACAGGAATACACGGGTACAGGATGGAGCTGGGCTATCTTAACAAGAACAAACTAGGAAAAGGATTTCTCTTTTTGTAATCATAAATTTGATTTCAAAAAGAGTAAGTGTAAAATGAAATCAATATAAATGAAATGATGAAGAATCATTTTAATGTTTCAAATTGGTCATTTAAAAAAGATGGTAAAAATAGTAACAGAATTTGTGTAATAGTTCACATAAATCAAGTCTTACTATATTCCAGATAATATTTTCAGTGCTTTACATTAGTTAGTTTGCTTCTTAATAAATGATGAAAATGGACCAAGAGAATTAAGATAATAAGGATCGTGTTTTAGCACACCATCAGGAGGCTTTTACAAAAATTCACTATTACTTCAAGCTCATCATGTGTGAAACTCCTTGTCTTCCTTCTCAGACACTTTCTTTTATATTTTCTCTCTATGGTGACTGATTCTTTTCCCTTTTCAATATCCTCAGCTTGGAGTTATTTTTGACCTTGCTCTTTGTTCTCTTTTAGCTTCTAATTCATTTAATCAGGCTATTAGTTTCACCTTTGGAAGATTCACCTTTGCAAAGTACTACTGAATTTTAAAAGGTAATTCAGGTGCTGTTTTCAGAGCCTCACAGCATTTGAGGAAGGAAGGAGCAGAAGAAAAATGCAATGTGTGCCATAGGACATTCATTTCAGGAAGTACTTTATGTATTCATCTCTTCTTTTTAAAAATTCTTTCTCTATTTTCTTAATTTAATGAAAATTAAAAGTGAAAAGTAAAACCAAAGCAAGAACAAAAATTAGAAACGATGACAGAAACAGGATAGCAAAGAACAATACATTTGTTATAACTTTTCAAAACAAGAATATCTGATTAACAATGGTTGATATAATATCTATTTTTATTGTCAAATCTATTGCTCAGATTAACAGATATAGTTATGTAAGATTGGACATATGATTGAATGTTACTGTTTGCTTTCAAGAAACCTTAAAGTTTTGTTCTTGTCTCTCTTTTTTCTTTTTTGAAAATTTATTTTAAAGGGAGTATAATAATAATTGATCTAACATCAGGAACAGTACACGTTTAGAAGACCAAGATGTCGGGTATCCATGCATAGATTTTGTATTACACATCACTTAGATTGCAGATATCAGCATACAGAGTTAGTCAAGGTGAAAATTCTAGAGATTAACTGCTATTTTCAAAAAACGGATGGAAATTTTTAGTACAATCACCTCAGCCACCTGTATATATACTTGTATGTTTTCCCCTACTTTTTTTCTTAATTATCCTACATAAAGAAGTGTGGAAAGTTTATCTTTTTAAAGGATTACAATTGGCTAGTGTCACAGAACTTCTAACTGATAGAGTCAGTAGTCAGTGGAGTGTGTGCATAATTCCAATGAATAATGTAGACTAGACCGTCACGTGCTAGCTGCCTGGTGATGCAAGTGAAGTTCACCAATATACCTAAGGGTACTATTTCAATAAGTTAGCACATCTACATTCAAATAAAGATTATAAAACTGTTTGGAAAAAATTGATCTGTGTTAAATTAGAGTTGCCTGATAAAATACACGACACTATTTAAGTTTGCATTTTATTTTTAAGAAATGGTTGGTTTTCTTTTAGAAAAACTACACAATATCTGGGCTATAATTATACTAAAATCTTATTTACTTATTGTATGTCTCAGATATAACAGAATTATACTAAAATTATTGTTGTTTACCTGAAATAAATATGCAATTATCATGTAATTTTACTTGATAATATTGGTCACCCCATACGAGTCACAATACCCAGTGTCATAGGGGTGGCTTCTGGTGTGAGCAGGATAGAGTAACCATTATTATCTTGTTATCACATTCTTCTGTTACATAAAAGAAGTAACAGAACAGAAGCTCCTGGGAGAGTTTTCAGGGCACAGGATATGATGATGCCAAAGCACAAGACCAGACAAGTGCAGAGAGTCGGTGCACAAACAGAGCGCTCTAGGCCATGAAATTGCTGAGTACTTGAGGTTCTTGCTAAATGAATAGATTTTAGCTAGCTGGGCAAGGCAGGTGAAGAGAAAGTGTAATTATAGGTGATGATTGCTGCGTTAATTTGCTTCACTATGTAGCCTTTTTACTGTCAACATGCATTGCATGCCACCGTGACACATGCCTTAAATGGAGACAATAAAAGTTACTTGGAGAGAAATGTAAATTGCACCATGCTGTGAATTTAGAATTCATGAATCTGAGACATTCTGAGAGCTGAACATTTAAGCAAGGCCACAGGTGAAAACTATTAGTAAGTATTTATATCTAGTAACTTGTTTTTCTTTGAAGTAAAGAAAGTAGTTTCTTTTCATTATGTATAAGTTATTTGCAAAGGATATTTTTAGGGTAAGGTCAGGACATTTAGATTTAGGATTTTTAAATTTATTATTTTGGGTGAGATATTTCCTTGCACTTTTAAAGTATTTTCTCCTTTGACTTCATTAAATGCATAAACTTTAGTCTTGCAAAGAATATCAACAGGAAGCCTCTTTTTGGTTCTGTCTTTCCCTTCCTGGCACTAGGAGTGGAACAGTTTCCTTTGCCACCTTTTTCTACAATGGTGTTTCTGCACTGGCTCAAAGCAATAAACTGACCAACCATTTACACCCTCAGAACCATGAGCTGTTTGTAAGTGCTTTACCTCAGGTACTTAGTCACAGCAAAAGAAAACAGTTTCTTTCTTTTTCTTTTTTTTTTTTAATGTTTTTAGTCTTTTATTTATTTATTTGGTGTAGGTTTCACTATGATCCTCCTGTATCAACCTCTCCAGAAGTGAGATTATAGGCCTAGGCCACCCCTTCCTGTTTCGGTGGCCAGTAGGGCTTGCCTGGGTTCTGGGGCCAGTGTGGCATGCAGTTCCAAGAATGGAACCTGGATCTTTGCACAGGTGCTTAGATCACTGAGCTATCTTCCAAGCTTCAACACATTTTCTCAACCTTAAAAAAATTCCTTTCAACTGTATTTTATATCTTATCTTGTATTTTCCTTCTTTTCTTGGTGGGGGGAGAATGGGGAGTAATTTTTAGTTTCCAAAATTTTTTAGTTTCAATTGTCCTAAAGTACAAGACATTAGCGTGTTAATTCGACTATTTTATATCTAAGTTATTTCAATTTCTTTGCAATAGTAAATTTGTTTATCAAAGCTTTGGATGATGAAATTTAGCTTGTTATTAAATATACTTGCACACTGGGGTTGGGGAGATGGCTCAGTAGAATAAGCGCTTGCCTGGCAAGCACAAGGGCTTGAGTTAAATCCTCAGTTCCGAAAAAAAAAAATATATATATATATATATACTTGCACAAACACAGTTTGACTTCACTAAAAAATATTTAAGTGGTAAAAGCTCTGTCTTAATTTTGTTCCACGGATATTTTTGCCAGTAAGTATGAGTTTTTGAGTTTTTGGAAATAAATGATTAAATAGAAACAATAGATTAAATAGAAATTATTTTGCAAGAAATTTTAGGGAATATGTTTATTTACATATTAAGTATGATTGCATCATTTCCTTTTTGTAGGGGAGTTGAATTTCAAAACCCTTTTCACAAGGGCATTAAAAGTGAACTTTAGATAGATTATGGGCAGGCTCTTAAGTGTTGTAATGAAAAAAATGACTAAAGAAAGTTATATCTCGACACCCCCATTGGCAAGATATTCTGGATATTCTACCTTAAATTGCATGTGTATGGTCTCAGTACTCATGATATTCCAAGACAGTTCATTTATCTACAGTTAGAAAGCTCAGTATCATTTTCTTTTGTACTTTACTATCTTTGTATTAACTAATTCTTCAAGCAATTAGAAATTTCTGCTAGTAAAATTTGGATTTCAGCTCTTTCTAGTAATAACACTAAATCTAGACTCTTTAATAAGTGCTTATTATCTAAAAGGGAAGGTGGTATTTCTCTTCTAATACTTTGTGGTGTGGTGATGAGCTATTTTAAATACAACAAATTCAAATTTCAAATCCTCATTGAAAAGTCATAGCATAAGTGATGGGGCAAAATTTCTCTTCTTCTCTCATGCTTTCTGGCTTAAGAGAATCAGTAGAAAAACACTCATATTTTACTTGTTACTTTTAACATATACACGGGACTATACATGCACACATAAAGAGTTAGAACTGAATACTTATGTATCAGATTAGACAAGGTATAAGAGATAAGTGAAAACATGGCAAGATAAAAGAGGTTTGAGACAGGAAAGTTAAGTGTAGAAAACTGAGTAGGAAGATAAAGATTAGATTAATAAGATTTGTTTATACAGATTTTTCCTAATCTGGTGACAGTGATGACTTTTTTCCTCTCAGTATCAGGAAAACACCTTGAACATGGGAGCTTTATTTCTTGGTTTCACAGATAGAAAAGGTGTGACTGTTAACTCTGGTATCAGCCTGAATAAGAAACACCTAACAAATTACACTAGTATAGTTCTCAGGTAGCTGTTATTTATACATATAGATTACAGAAATATATGTGTGTCCATACCTTTGAACTGCTGTTTTTATCTCTGGACTACTTTCACTCGGGAACTTGTTGTGGTTGCCCTAGCACATTCTAGAACTCAATTCTTCCTGGTAGCAAGGGTGCAAAAATGTGGTTTATTTCTGCCTAGTGTGAGCAAAAATAGGAGACATAAAATTCAGGAAAAAAGGAAAAGCAGGGAAACACTCTGGTTAGCAAAAAACAATGCAGAGATTAAGAACTTTCAAATCATGAGAGGCAGATGTCTCAGCTACAGTAGTGCTAGTGACAAAAGAGGTACAGATTAATCTGCACCTGCCAGTAAGGCGGTTGGGAGTTATTTCTACCTCTGTCTCTTAACTAATTTGCAGACTCTCCCAGGAGTAATGTGCACGAATTCAAAAGTATTCATTAAATTTATTTTGTGTTGTAAGCAAAAATTATATTCTGTTGTTGCATCACCAATACCTATGTGGTACAGCAACTGACCACAACGGATCCAGGAGTTAGAGCTTGAGAATTTTCCATAGCACGTGATGTTTTCATCTGTGGAAAATTACAATTACTGGAGTTACAGGTCCATACACATGGCATGAGGAATCCCAGGGAAGTAGGGGTGTGCTGGCTCTCTATTGGAAATAAGTCAGCAAAGTTGAAAATTCAGTCTCAATCCAACATGTTTATAAAAAAAAATCCCAGGGAGTTTCTGTAACCATTCTACAATATCTACTATCTCTTTCAGACTAGGATGAATATATCAAATCCAAATCATTGGTTGGAGAGTGCACACATTTGATGATTAGAAGGTATATTAGAAAAAGAACCAGAATCATCAAAACTATCAGAAGGTCAGACTATTCCATACAAATGAAGGAAACCCTACTTTCCTGTCTTGTGATACTGTTCTCTGCTTCATTGAAAATCCTGTGACAACCTTGCATGAGAAAGCAACTGTGGAAGAAGAAGCAATTTCTCTTGGTGTGCTATCTATCCACACTTCACTGGTTTCAGATTCTAGTGTGCCCTGAGGAATCAATCACAGTGGTGCGAGATGGCTGGAACTCCCACACGGAGGCAGGAGTGGTTTTCATCAGTCTTTGCTATTAGAAATCTCAAAGGTGTCCCCAGGAATGATTTTAAGGATGCCCCATTCTCCCTAGACTACAGAAAAGGAAGCAGAGCTTTTGGCTGAACTGAACTGATCCCCACAGGTGGTTTCACCTGAGACTGTACTCTAGGTGTTCAGGGTGCTGAGAGCACTTTCAGTTGCTCTATTTGTGACTAAATTCTAGATCTGGTGCAGGCCTAAACCAAATGATGTGTAGGTGCCATTTATTCTTTGAGACAGTGAGGGAGTATAGGAATATTGGAGTGAACTGATTGTTAATCATGTACAACCCACTGACTCATTCCATCTCCATGTCCCTAACAGTTCTCTGTTTCAAACTGACCTGCACATGATCTAGCTTTGCAAAGGGTCTAAAAGTTTCTGATGGAATGAGATGAGTGTGAGTCTCCTGCAAAGTATCCCAGACTGCTGGGAAGCTGATTATCCACTTTTCTCAATGTAGAATTATTTTTTGTATTAGCACATGTTTTCAATACATGCAATTCACAGTCATCTGGAGAGTGGGTACATGTACAGAATACATCTTATTTCTTTTTTCAATCTGCTTCTCTCTCTGCTCTTCTTCCCTCTCTTCCTGCTAATTCTGATGCATCCATTTTCACTCTTGATAGTAGTATCAAACTTCACTCACTGAGAATCTGTTGATCCTTAAGCATTTAATCTGAATTCTTACTTTTATTCTGTTGGTCTATGTGACTATTGTGCCATTATGACACAAATGACAGAAAAATGTGAATCTTCTTATTTTATTCTTTTTTTCCCAAGATTGTTAAGAGTTCTATCATCTTACTCATTTTGTGGCTTTAAAATCTCCTGCAATTCTTCTGAGAAGTTAAATCAATGCTTTTAAATCTTCATGTTATTTTCATTTTCTCTGTTATATCTAGTTCTTCCAGCCTTCCTGCCCCTAGTCACTTATTGCTTTGGTTATTTTGAATACTTTGCAATCCCATTTGAATTTTGGAATTATCTTGTTGGTTCTTTCAAAAGATCAGCTGGGAATAGATCAGAGTATACATTAAATTTGTAGCTCAATTCCAGAAGCACTTTCATCTTAATGTTAAGTCTTTTAATCCACAAATGTGAGATTTTATTTATTTATTTATTTATTTTTTGAGACTCTCAGTATGCAGTTCAGGCTGGCCTTGTGCTCACTTTTGTAGCCCCTGGCTGGTCTGCAATCCTCCTGTCTCAACCTCCCAAGTGCTAGGATTACAGGTGTGTGCCATCACACCTGGTTCTGGGGCCAGCATGGCACACCAGGGAAATTTTTAAATAGCTATTAAATTCTTTAATTTCCTTCAATAATGTTTTGCAATTTTTAGGGTCCAAAATTTGAATTTATTTTACTGATGTTACTCTAATTTTCTTTTTAAAAAATATATTTGGTTGTTACAAGGCCTCATTATGTAGCTCGGACTCAGGTTGATTCTTCTGCTTTCAGGCTCTCCAGTGCTGGTATTACAAGCATGTGCCACCACTCTGGGCTCTGGTCAGCTAGGACTCCTTTGGGGGCGGGGCTGGCAAAGAGTGTGGTGCTGGGGCTTGGACTGTGGTCCCTGTACTTGCCTAAGTTTCCTTAAGCAATCCCTTTACTCTCCTGAGCTATCTCGCCAGCCCTATTCTAAAATTTTTAATTGCAACAGCATAGATAAACAACTGACTCTTGTTTATCTTGAACTTGTGTTCTACAAATTTGCTAAATGCTTATATATTTTTAATTATCTTTTAATAGATTATTTAGAATTTTCCATAAGATCAAGTTGTTTGTGAATAGGAAAATTTACTTCTTTTTAATCTGAGAAGTTTTGTTTTTTTTTTCTATGGCCTGATTTTCCAGAGTGAAACCTCTAGGACAGTGTATAGAAGTGAAAATAATCCATGTCCTTCTCCTGTTCCCTCAGAAGGACAGCATCTACTGTTTTACTAGTAAAGATGGTGTTAACTATGCGGGTTAGAATTAAATATCTATTTTTAAAAATTTAATTTAATTTTATTTTGAAGAGTAAAAACAAAATCAAAAACAAATAGCAAAAACAAAAACAGAAACAAGGTAATGTACAACAATACATTTGCTATAGATTTTTAAAACAAGAATAGCTAATTAACAATGGTTGTTTCTTAAAATTTTATTTTAGGAAAGGGTCTACAAGGTGTTCAGGGTCTCACTACTATAATCAGCCTCATAGTGATCTGCCTGTTTACAGCCTCCTAAGAGCTGGGATTACCACCATGCTGAGTCTCAACTGGGGTCTCAGCGTGCTCTGGGGGTGGGGCTGGCATGACAGGCCCAGCGATTGAAACCCCGGCCCCTGTGCCTGCTTGCAGGGACTTTAATTTGCTGGGCTATTTGGCTGGCTCTTAACAATGGTTGTTATATTATCTGTTTTTATCATGAAATCTGTTGCTCAGATTAACAGATATGGTTATGCAAAATTAACACTATTATCATCATAATTCAATTTTAAAAGTTTCATTTTATTATAATGACATCTGTATTTCTGTTTCATTTAATGTTTCCCAATCTTTATCTGGGGACCAGACTTTGTTGGGGTACCATTAGCTATTTTTAGGTGAAGGTGCTTTTCTAAAGTATTAGTGAGCTTTGTTTTGAGACAGTTCATTCATATGAAAATAATGTGATACAGTTGGCTATTTCTCTTAATCTAATTCAGCTGATATGAAGAAGTTACTTAGTCTAGAGATGTTTGCTACCATGTTATTTAGGCAAGTATCTTTTGAGTATACCATGAATAGGAAGTTTTTCATCCCGCTTGGCAGAGGTAGGAACCATGTCTACTCCTGTGTTTGCACTCATTCTTGTTTCTTGTGGATCGCTCCCTGGCCTTGCATGAATTTTTTCGTAGGTATACATTAAGCTTCAAGGAGCTGAATATACAGGGGCCTTTCAAGAAGTTCTCTGGCACTGTCTGTGTAGTTCTTTCTAGTATACTTTCCTTGAGAATCTAATTGTATTGACACTTTTAGTCTCCAAGTATTGTCTCCTGAACTGAAAGAGACTAATAGATCACCTTCAACATTCCTTTTTGTTTTCTGTCCCCCTGGGCACCAAGCCAGGAGACATGTATAGCTCATTTCATGGTTTCTCATTCTGTAGGGGCCAGGATCTTTCACTAACTAATGTCCTATATGTTTTTTTGGTGGTACCAGGGATCGAACTCAGGACCTTGCACTTGCTGGGCAGGCACTTATTCTAATGAACTATCCCCCCGGCCCCTAATGTCCCATATCTTGAAAACATGTTTCATCATATAGTTTGCCTAAATTTTTAATCGACTCAAGCAGGATGATAAATCAGGAGCATTTTACTTTATCTTCAACAGAAGTACATCTTTTGCATGTATAATCAGTTTTGAAAATCACACTTATGTAACCTCTAGTGTCTCACAGCTTTTCTTTGAGTGGTGAGCCTGTTGGTCATTCAGTGCAATGACATCCTAAGGCAAATTATTCAACTAATGACTTTCTCAGTTTTTGTATCTGTAAATAAAATAATAATACATAGCTCATATCTTTTCTTTTTTGGTGAGATAACACCGAAGAGGGACTACTACTTTACTTGACACCACTTTCTATTGCTAAAATTCTCAACAAAAAGCAAAGTGTGTGATGCATGCCTATAATACCAGCACTGTGTGTGACTGAGGAGAGTCAAAAATTATAATTTACCCTGGGAAACCTAGCTATTAACCATTACCTTGCTTCAAAATTAAAAGAATGAATCAGAACTTTTTAGCTAGGTGTGACAGTGCATGCCTACAATCACAACACTTGCAAGGTTGAGGCAGGAGAATCACTGAATTCACAGCCAGCTTGGGAGACATAATAGGTTCAAGTCCAAGGCAAGCCTAAACTACATAGTGAGATCCTGTCTCAACAACAAAGGGATTGAGGAGGTAGCTTAGTATTGGTGCACTGGGTTCAATATTCAGAACAAACAAAATCAAATTAAATGGAACCAATGCATACATTAGTAGACAATAGGATAAAATATGTACAATATTATTTTGTGATTAGAACCTAGAACACAGAAGTCCAAAAGCTGTATTTCATACTGCTGTACTTCTTCCCATATCAAATGCCACTGGCAACAGACCTTTATTAATTGTAGAGTTTATGTGTGCCTATGTTTATAGCAGCACAATTTGTGATAGCCAAGTCTTGGAAACAACCAAG
>NDGN011268507.1:0-15203 GCA_002564285.1 Tympanoctomys barrerae | reverse complement strand
GGTGTTCCATTGCCACTTAAATATTGTAGGTACATGAATTCAGCAAAATAATCCAATATAGTCTGTAGCTTTTAAGTTGAATTGGTTTATCAGTCATATCAGGTTTTTTCATGTGCAGAGTCTTAAATTTCTGTGTGTGTGTATGTGTATATGTGTGTGTGTATGTGTGCATGTGTGTGCGTGCATGTATGTGTGCCAACAGTAACTTCCTTTTATCCTTTTGAATTCAGATGAATTTTATTTTATTTTATTTATTTATTTATTGGCGGAACCGGGGATTGAACTCAGGCCCTTGGGCTTGCCAGGGAAGTGCTTAATCCACTGAGCCATTTCCCCATTCCCTAGATGCATTTTAGTTTCTAGAAATTTATATACTGCTTTTTAATATCTCACCTATTTTGAAACATAAACTCATGAATAACATTAGAATAAACAGAAATCACCTGCTGCAGAGGCAGTAGGAGACAGAGGCTGTATAACATTTCTGGAGAACACAGAATTATATTTTTTTTCTCCTAATTGATTAGCATCAGCTTGTCTTCCAAAATTTCCACTTTTGCTCTTTAAATTACTTCCAGTGTGGAAGGAGAAGATGGAATGTCCAGGGTCAGATGTTACCGCTGCATACTGATAGTTCTTGTGGCAGTGTCAGATTTAATCAGTGCAACTACCTTTGCTCATGTACTTATAAAAAATAGGGATAACATATTGCAGATTAGACTGCTACTTAGGGAGGTGATTATTTTATTAATGGGCCATCATTACCTCTCCACTGTACCATATATTAATAAAGCTATAAAAGAGACAGAGGAAGCTCCATAAGTGCTGTCCTTTGCACCTCAGGCTTTCCTCTGCCTCCTATGGCTATAGATATAAAGGTGAATTACATGTATCCTAAGTCTTCAACTTAGGAACATTTGAGCTGCAAACTCATATGTATGAATGGCACCTCCCATTAGGAACACTTATGGCTTAGAGCAGATCGTAGACGTAGCTCATATGTCTACCAGACATTGGCCAAGCTGTGTGCTTACTGCACAGGGCCATAGCGCACAGTAGTACAGTGCTCAGCCAGAGCCAGAATGTCTGGAAGCAAGAGGGAAAGCATTGGCGATGTAGAGGGACTGCTAGGAAGTACAAAGCAATAACCATGGAAACAGAAGTGAGAATATAGTCTCACTTTGTCAGCCCCAAGGATGAATCTGACTTACAGGTCTTCTCCCAGAATGAACTCATTGGTGAGCCTGACTTACTGTACACCCTAACAAGGAGCAAATAGCTTCATGCTACCATGTCACTGGTACTTTGACGTCTGTGCTGGCTGGCTGAGGTGTCTGTGTAAGGGGGGTGGAGACAGAGGCTGTTAAATAGATCACTGTTGTGTATTTTGTTAACTGAGAGCCCGAAGGGTTTTCTTTCCCGTGATTCAGCCTCATAGGTAATTATACCAACATTGATGAGTGTCCAAAGTCCATGTCTGTTTATTTAATGTGTGCGTAATCCCATGTGTTTCAATTATAACACTTACATTTACTCTGATTACAAAAATAAACAACTTAATCTTCTTAGGCAAGCACAGAGAACAGGGCCCAATCCCTGGAACCACATGCCTAGCTGGCTCTGACCAGGGGTGTGCTGAGCCAGCCATTGAGACCCACAAGGTGGCACACACCTGTAATTCCAGCACTAGGGAGGCAAAAAACCGGAGGAGCACTGTGAGTCTGAGCTGTGTAGTGAGACCCTTTACCAAATGCATTAAAATAATAATAATACAAAAAAAATTAAAACACTTCAATATAGAGTATGTAGATAATAGTAAATATCAACAGAAAACGAAATAGCAGAATCCTCTCTCTTCAGCTTGGAAGTTGCCTGGTGTTCACATTTATGTGTATCATTGTACCATAAATCATATTGATTATTTTAAGAATTATCAGAAAATTGTTTTATAGAGAATTTAATGCAGAAATGTGGAGAAAATGGTACAGGGGAGTATTGAAGTTCTGCCTTTTCCTTTGTTCCTTGGTTGCAGCCTCAGGGATCTTCTTTATTAAACTGGACCTGAAAAATTTTAAAGCCAGATTCAAAGCCTTGAATTCTTAGAGCAGCATTAATTCCTTATCCTTACGAATACTGTTTCATACTTTTCATTTATTTGTGTTCGCAAATATTCATTGTGTCTCCTGGCTTTATCAGATTGCCTGCATTCTGCTCTTGATAGGGCCTCTTACCAAGTAGGGTTCATGACCAAGTGATAGGATCCCCCTAAGCTCAGCTTCTTATCTAAAAATCTGAGCCTGAAGTGACAGGAGCTTTTTGACATTACCTAGATGAAGTTTCTTGCTATGGTGAAGTACTCATAATCTCCTAACAGGCCCTGCCTTCCCCTCACTGCATTATTGACATTGCCTCCCATTAAGACTACCCTTGCAGGTTGTGAAGTGCCCTGTTCTGAACACAAAGTTCATGCATGTAAATATTTCCATAAGAGAATCCATGAAGAATATATCACCAGTGAAATTCTAGAGTTAGACAGTTGGAGATTCACTTCCTTTCTCAGACCAGCTCCCGAGGGATCTACCTATGAGAGGGCTTTTGAAGCAGATCCATAGGTAAGTGAGTGTTGGTTGCACTCATGACCTGTTAGGTTTTAATAACTGCGAATAATATAGGTGTGACCATTAGCATGAAGCTTAAATGCAAGTACATTTCAGCTGGAAGCAGTAGTTGTTATTAATGTCCCCTCTGAAGAAACTTTATAGAACTTCAGGATCATTCTTACATGAAGTTACCATGACGTCAGTGGCACTTGCACATGTCTCATGTTTAATTTTCTTTAATTGCCTTTGTCAGCTCATTGGCAGGAATACCTATTTGTAGTAGCAACATGATTTAAGGGTCATTATGAAGTTATCAAACATTTCTGTGGTGTGTTTCAGGGTATGTTGACTTTTGGATATCCAGATGTAGTATTGAGTACTGTCAAGCCCATTTAAAATAGAGCAGATTTACAGGAGAGAAAAATAAGTTTATTTTCTAGCTGGATTTTATCATCCAGTAATCATGCCAAATATTGCAAGTCAAACTTTAAGGCCAAATGTAACTCAGGAGTTAGCAGACGTCTTGCACTGAAGAAAGTGTATTTTCATTTGCATTTAACCAAACAATCATTTAAAAGTATAAAAAGCTATTTAATAGTTGTGAATCATATCCCATAGTATTTTGCAATCTGCAATATAAAATGAGCCGAAGAAAGAGGCTGCTGACTTGTTAAAGAAAATAATCATTATCTCCAATATTTTTTACTTATAAATCTCCTGTCTCATGTCAAAGTCTCAGTAATAGCAGGTCAGAGGCTTTTGTCTCTGGAAATGTATTTTGTAAATACAGCTTTTCACAGACTAACCCTGAAGCCATTCACAAATTTGTGCCATCCATTCAATACATCTATTGATGACAATTCAGCAAGGCCAGGGAAGTCTGTAAAGAACAAATCAAATGTTAGCTAGGAAGAATGAGGAGAGTTTAAACAGTGGGGTGCAGGAGAGCTGGTAAAGGAAGTGCTGGAGACGCACACCAGTGGCGGAATGTTTGTGATGTCAGGGCAGGGTATGCAATGTAATGGTGGGGAGCACGTAGAAGATGGCTCGTTAGGCATCAAGTTTGACCAGGAGTCTGTCTTTTAGGAAATGAGGAATATGGTGTCTGGAGCTTTTTGGTTTTATTGTATGTGCCAAGAGTTTTAAGGACACAATCCCAATAGTACTTAGTGTTGCTTGGGCAAAGAACAAAGTAGACCTGCAGGTGACTTGTTCTGGAAGGATAAAGGAATGTGTGATTCAGATGAGGAGCCCCAAGAGACCACCCAGGTTGTTCACCTACAATATTGTTCCTGTAGGATTCTGATTGCAAACAGCAGCAACAACAAAACCACAAAGCATGGAAACCATAAACGAGTTACATGGAGGCTATGAACAAAACAGGCTCTTCATTTTCTAGAAAAGGAATAGTCTACCAATGTATGGTAAATGACCCATGATAAAGAAACTATGCCTAATTAATTAAAAATGCAACTCCACAGTGTTTAGAATCTGATTTTACCCTCTAGTCTTTCATAAACCAAGTGGCATTATATACCCTGTCCACTGTAGTGAAAAGTCAGCTAAAATACAAATGAAGTTTACATTTTCTCCCAAATGGCTGCACATTAATTTCCACGCAGCTGTTCAGTGGATGTTGGTCTTGTTCTTCATGGCTCTGGGAAACCTGTCTCTAAAATCTGTTTAAGTGTTTGCGGACTTCATTTTCTAGGTAGCATTTCACAGCGTATGTACTTGTGTGTGCTTGTATGTTTATATGAATCTGTTTCTCTATGTTGTACGTAAAAGACCAAAGTGAGGGCCCATTAATAATGCTGTTTGGGGTGTTAAAATCTTTATTGTCTTTTTCTGAAACCACATCTGTTTACATCAATTGGATGTATATTCAGCTACTGAATTTAACAAAGCTGATGTCAGTTGTGAATGAGGAGTCCAAATTTATCGTCAAGTCAGCTGTCCCATTTACACTGCTTTGAGATCTTCCCTGTGGGTTGATCTCATGTTTTCTTTACCTGTAAATAAAACGCCATAATTGTTGCTTTTGAAAT
This sequence comes from Tympanoctomys barrerae, assembly GCA_002564285.1. Taxonomy (NCBI): domain Eukaryota; kingdom Metazoa; phylum Chordata; class Mammalia; order Rodentia; family Octodontidae; genus Tympanoctomys; species Tympanoctomys barrerae. Next base: position 10,555 of record NDGN011268507.1, on the reverse strand, counting down.
CTTGAGAGATAAGATACCATTTTGTAGTTATTGTTCCATTCCCAACCACTCTTCTTTGATTATACAATGATTTTTATTTATTGATATAAGGTTTCATTTTGCAGCTCAGACTTCCTCCTGTCTCAGCCTCCCCTTCTCTGGGATTACAGGCATGTGCCACCACATCTGCTTTCCTGGCCAGCCCAGTGCAGGGCTGGCAGGGCATGCAGTACCAGGAGTGAACCCGGTCCTTGCACTTGCCACGCTGGCAGGCACTTAGACCACCGAGCTATATTCCTGTCCCTATAAGATGCTTTTCACCCTTGAAACTGGTCATTTACACACTACCATGGAATCTCATGAGGATTAGTTTACTCACTTCAGCTTCCCATGCAGGTAAAGGTGTGAAAAATACAGGACAATAAAATTGATTTTTATTCAAATGCTTAAAATGCTAAATAACTCATAGGCTACAAGAAAATAAAAAAGGGAGTCTTTGGCTGCAGATGGGTCACAGCTCTTTTTCTTATTCTTGAAGTGTCCTTTTCCCTGAGAATTAAAAAGAACCAAAATAAAACAAAAGCGTAGAGCAATATGAAGGCCGGCAGTGTGAGCAGGCCAAGTGCCATGTGTGCTCACGCCGCTGCCCTGCACCCCTGCCATCACCTCCTGAGCCCCGCCTCCTCTCAGATCAGCAAGGCACTCAACTGGAAGAGAAGCACAATGCGAGAGGGAATTGCACATGCGAGAGGGCTGGGTGGTGCACTGCTTTGAGGACTGAACCCTGAAGCCACCATCCCCTCCATGAGAAACTGTCTTCCTCCAAGCGAGTTCCACATGACAGAGGATGGAACACTGTGTTCTGTCACACTTAGGATACAACACTCTGGCCTGGTATAGAACACTGTTGAGCTACTAGACTGCTTCGGCTCTTGCCTTTACCTGTACAGCTGCCCCATCCTTCTAGTTACATACAGTTTTTTGAATACAGTATAGGTTCTCCCAACTCTGCACAACTTTTCCCTCATGTTACTGTGCCCCTTTTCTTTGGGTCTATCTGTTGGAATCATCCACCATTCTATTTCAGTGTCATTCCCTCCCTCTCTTATCTCTGTCTGGTTTCCTAAATGATTGGATCTCTCTGTTCCTCAGAGGACCCTGAGTTCACTTGTCAAATAATAGTTCTTTGTGAAGAGCATTTTAAGTTCCACTTTCTTATTACCTTTCTGCTATTTACATAAAGTGTCAGAAATTAAAGCTATACTTTAATTTAGCATTCTCTGATTACTGCACCTGGTGCCATCCCTGGCATATAGTACATGCTAAATTATTTAATCTAGTTTGTGAGATGGGATGCACAATAGGTGAAGGTGAAATGGAACTAGTTTAACATTTGCAAGGTATGGTGCTGGGTTCTCGTATATCTTTATTATGTTCTATTACTAGCATGGAGTACTTGAGGCTGTGCAACATTGTTAATAGAAGAGGATTAGTTAGCTGGCACTTCTGGAGATTTCAGGGCATGACACTGACATGATTTTGGCTCTGGTAGGGACCTCACAGTAGTGGGGAATCACAATGGCAGGAACATGAATGTAAGAAAATGTTCATGTTCTCAAAGAGGAAGCCCAGAGAAGAAAAGAAGGGCAGTATTGAAATGTCCACGAAAACTGACTGCGGAAAATCAATTCAGATTTCCCAGAGAATTGCCTTCATCCTTTTAGGTAGCAGCATCCTCAGTGACTTCCCAGTAGGCATCATCTCTAAAGCCTTCTCTCCCCACCTGTCAATGTCCCCATGCTGTGGACGAATTCTCTAGTCCAGAGACTGTTGGGAGACACATTTAGGCCATAGGGAAACCACAGCATCTGGGTAAAAGTTTTAACAATATGGACAAAAGCAGGCGCTGGGAAGAAAAATACACGTAGTGAACTCCACTATAATATCTCTCTGGTCACCCAGAGAATCCTGGGAACCCAGTGGAGAGAGAAGTAGAAAATTTACCTCCCTGTGTGGTGATAAAAGGGCTCCACTAACAAAGAAACATTTCAGCAGAGTGTTGAGGCTCCGAGAGGAATTGTTTGTTTGTTTTCGCTTTCCTCAAGTGGACATTTGGGTTCACAGAGCGTGTAAGATTCAGCCCTGTATTTCCACATGGGTTGGCACGTGCGAATTTAATTAGACTTTAAAAGACAATTACAAAAGCAAACCATATTTCATCCACCTAAATACCACAGAATCATGTAAAAATGTTGTGCTCAGCAGTTACCTTGAAGAAAATAATTTACTTACCCTGATGCTGTGTTCCCTAGCAACAATTTGACTCCTTATTCTGCTTCATGCTTCCAGAGGGTAAGTAAACTTAGTTTTGGGGCAGTTAACAAAAAGCACAAAAGAGTAAAACCAGTAACCATATTTGAAATTCTGAAAGTTTGTGGGTAAAGTTATAGTCTAAGAAATGCTTTAACATGGCTTCTAGGACTTGAAAGTATGCTAAAGTGATTTATCATAATAATAAGTTATGTGAGGAAATACAGTTCTCCTGTTTATCATTAACCAGAGCAGCCATAAGGATGGGAACTGTACTTGAGACAAACACGATGGCCAATTGGAATAACTCGGGATTGAAAAACATTCTGCTCTGAATGCAGTTTCTCTGAAGTGTGGAGTTCTGGGGAGGATGTTTAGAATGTTGCACTCCAACTGCTGATGACAGACTAAATCAATTTGGATCTTTATCCTTTTAAGCCATTCACAGGCTGTGGGATGGATAAATGTGGAGCTTCAGGAGGAGTTTCGTCATGGCAGAACTGAAGTCACCAACCCAGAGATGGTATTTAATGAAAGGACTTCTCTTATCTGGCAGTCACTTCACAACTATGCATGAACATTCTCTTACGTGAGATGCACTCTTCCCAAATTTGTAGACATATAATAGCACAACCTGCTGTCCCTCACTGAGAGGGGCATAGAATCTCATTTTTAAATATAGAAATGTGTACCATAGGCCCAGCCTCCGTTCAGATGGTTCAACAGTAACTTCCCTTTTTTCTGAACCTCGGTTGTCAGTTTCCGTACACTGGCTGTCGTCTCCACATGGACCTGCCTATATAAGTGTTTCCCCAGTTTCTACTGAAAACCAACCCAAAGCTTGGAGAGTTAAGTGAAGTTTATATATTTACTTGCCAGAAAATGGAGTTGCCTGTCTCATTAAAAATCTGTTTTCTTTTGGACTGTCTTTCACTCCTTTTTAATAACAGGCCTGGTTTCACTTAATTCTTAGCTTCTTGACCCACAATCTCTGAATAATGGTCCTAGAATTCCCCTTAGGAAAGAATGATACCATTAGGTATCAACTACAATCATTCCTATTAGACAGATAGGCTTGTTGGATTAGCCCGAGTTTAAGGGAAGCAATTGAGCTTGTCCTAGGGCATGTCAGCCCCAAGAAAGCTGGTCGGCTACGTGAGTTCTACATTCATCTGCTGAAATGCACTGATTCTTACACAAATATGTTTAATGGCTTCATATAGCAAAGTGTGATATCACTTGATCATTCTCTGTACCACTGACCCCATATTTTCGAATGAGCTGCGGGAAGTTTATCAAGAGAGAAACACCTTCCCAAATGGAACGGAAAAGTAAAGCTCTATTAAACAGAATGGATCTGTTCTTAAAACAAAGAGAAGAGGCTGAGTTGAAAAGTTCAATTCTTCTTGAAGACTTCTGCAATTATCTTTGACCTGAAGTTTAGCTCAAGTGAATATTGCTTTGTTAAGACAGGCTCAGGATTCAAACATAGTAGCTAACAGGGGAGCATTTTCCTTAATACCTGTGTCCTACGGATGCAAATTTATCCATTTAAGGACATTCTCAACAGTAGTAATGTCCCCTTTTGTGTCTCAAAGTAAGAGAGAGGTCAGATTTGCTTGGTGAGCTGCTGCTGGAGGCCATGCTGTGTCTGCAGATGCACTTCCAGCTGCCTGCTGTTCTGTACACCGCATGCAAGGTTCTCACTGAAGAAGGCAGGGGGCAGTGCAGATGTGTACGTAGGGGATAGATTATTTCCAGAGAGCTAGCAAGCTCTGAGGGGCTCCTTATCTCTTGGGCTCAATTTAGCCCTTTTACACATGTGCCCCAGTCTTCTCTTCATAATGTAATTCTTAAGTTATTTCACTCTCTCCCCAGACCTTTACCTAACAAGAGGCTGGCGAGCCATGGGAAGCACCACCTTTCATTTCCAACTGTTCTACTAAAATGCTGTTGCCCTGGCGGGAACCAGCTGGCAGAGCAACAGAATGGAACTTGCACTGGGGACTATTGATCTTCAGTTAAGAGTCTTACTGTGCCCTTGGCATCCACTTCCTTGTGGATTAAAGTATGGAAACTGTTCCTGCCAGCAGAAAGGTTAGACCGCCATCCCCTCCTTATTTGTTCTCTCTTTTTACAGGAGTCTAATTAACCTATACAGAGGCTTCTAAATTTACCAACAGCTTTCATGTAATTTGCTCTCCTTTTAGAATACATTTCCCTGTTGACCTTCTATTTAAGAAAAGACTTATTTCTAAAATATTCGCAAATGAAAGAATCGCTTGAATTCTCAAGGAAAACATCTCCATTAATTGTGCACTTTAAGCCCTCCCGTTCTTATAGTATATTGGATGCCTATGGAAACTTTTCATTCTCATTTTAAAAATCATAATGATCAGTTGTGTAAAAGTAGAGGAGCACAGTAAAGAAAATAAAATTCAGCAGCCAGATAGCCGCTGCAGTATGGTTGTTATTTAAGTGACACAGATATGGCTTTAGGTTTCAGATTAGATATCTTGCACACAGTAGGTCAGCAGTCGAATGAGAAATACGATTTCAGGTGTGCCATCCATTATGGAACACCTCTGGCCTGTCAGTGGAAGGGTTAGGTAAAGGCTGGGAAGAGAATGCTGAGTTTAAATGATCATGCAGGGTGATCTTCTTTTTAAATTCCGAGAAGAATTATTTCAGGAAACGGTTCTGGCTGGGAGAGTACTTGTCCTGCTTTGAGTCCAGGATCATCAGATAAATGGGCAACATAGGTGACCGTAGCTCTCCTGTGTCAGCTAAATAGTCACAGGCTAGGCCATGTAGGTTCTTGATGTTATGATAATGAGTTCGAATGTTATTTTTTAAGTATAGTGAGAAGCCATCGGTAAGTATCCAACAAGAGATCTAAACGATAGGACTTTTATTTGAAAATAATCCTGACTACTCTGTGGAGAAAAGATGTTAAAAAAACAGGAGTGTGACTAATGTAAAGGAGAGTATTAGTAAACACTTTCATCTCTAGTACTCAATATCTGACACCTACCACTTGAGGAGAAGAGGTCTAATGTGGCTCATAGTTTAAGGGGACTCAGTCCATGGCCAGCTGGATCAAGGCAGGAGCATCATGGTGGAAGGGTATTGGGGGAGCAAAGAAGCTTATTTCCTGGTGGCCTTGCCTCAGAGGTCCTGCCTCAGTGACCAACTGAGACCTACCCAGAGTGTGCTTTACTAATCCCCTACCTGGCTTCCAAACTAATTCCAATGATATATTATAACTAAGAGTCACAGGGACATAAAAGTCCAATTAAAAATACAATTTAGAAATAAGTGACAGAAGGTGGTAAGGAAAATAGTTAAGAAAACTGAGCTTTTTTCTTACACTGACAAAATTAGGGGCGGAGCTGCTGCAAAGAAGGAACATACAGGGTTGCGGTGTACAGGGTTAACTTGCACCTTGGACTTAGTAGTCTCAAATTCAAAAGACACATTTGCCTTCAAGGTATACAACAGAAGTAGAAATACAAATAGAAGTAATAGTTACAGAAGTCACTATTCAGCTTTATAATCTTTCTATGTTTGTATTTGCAGCCATTCCTTCCTGGACATACCTGATCTAATCTAATCTTTTTCATGTTTTCTTTAATATTTTTTAAAATCATTTACTACAGCTGTTTAGATTCTATAATTTACTTTAAGAATAACACAGATGGGTGTACTTATATGTAAATATACATAAAATTGTTTTTTATTACTTTCACATAACATCAAACATTTTATTTTTGTGCATTACGTTATTTCTTTATTTCTGAATTTGCCTCTTGGCAAACAAAATTGTAGAAGAGTTTGTAATTTTTTTTCTGAAGCATAATTTTAGGGACTCTATTGCATTTCATTAAATAGATACTACTGTTGGCTAACCAGCTATCTACCTGTTGTTTGTTACAATTTAGCAGTGTAATTTTGTGATAGCTTATCAATAAAGCTTTATAAATATTCACATTTATTTTTCATAAGATAAATCTCAATGAGAAGAGGAATTGGGAGAGAAAGGCTTGACCAATTTTAAGAATTTTCATATGAATGTACAAGTTATATTCTACTTTAGACACCTAATAATAGTTGTTTGGTTTCCACAAATTATTTATTTGTGGAAAGATTACAGTTGCATTAGGAGGGTATGAAGGTGACTCTTTCCCCCTTTTCTTTGGAAGAGTAATACAATGTAGCTGATAATAATGTCAACTTGATAGGCAGCATGGCTTACTTTAATTTATATTTGTAAGATTAGAGAGTATTTGATACTACATTTTCCTTGGGCATTCTTTTCTTCTCTTGCAAATATTCACTCACATGCTGTCTACTGTTTATTGAATATCCCTGTTCTTCTCACAGTAAAAATTGTTATATATAGACTATTTATTTGTCATAAATATATCACAAATTTTCTTTCCAGCTTGTTATTCACCTCTTAATTACATCTAAAGGTGTCTTCTGTGTTTTCCACGTGGGCAGTGTGGGAGGATGCACAATAGTGTGTTTCGCTTTTCTTACGGTATTCAAAAGGAAAATATCTCTTCAAGAAGTAAATTCTCAGGGCCAGTCTGATAGCTCAGCAGACCAAAGTGCCTGCCTATGCAGAGCGCAGCAGCCAGGGTTTGATCCCTGGCATGCCGTGCCGGTCCCAACCATGGGGCTCACTGAGATAGCAATTGAGACTGGGTGTGCTGGTCTACACCTGTAATCTAGAGCTTGTGAGGCTGAAAACAGGAGAAGAATCACTGTGAGTCCAATCTATGTAGTAAGACCCTGTGGATCCTCTAGACCCTGTCCTAAGTGCAGAAAAAAAGAAAAAAAAAGAAATTTTCTTTTGCAAACTGTAAGAGCTCACAATAATTCCAATAGATTAAAATATGTAACTGTGCAATCCCGAGTACCTGTTGTCAGCAGTTTAGAATGACAACATTGTCTTTCTATTCTTTTTTTCATAATATATTTTACAAATATGGCTCTCATTTCAGTTAACTTTAAAGAAAATATCTATTTGGTTTTTTTCTATTCATCTTATAATTTGGCCATCTGCTTTTTTTGGTTCCTTTTTCATTTTTTTGTCTTTCTTTTGGATGAATTAGTATTCTGTATTGTCTCTTTCTCACTTATCAGCTATAAATTTGTGCCTTGTATTGTAATTTGGCAATGTAAATTTGTGATAGTTTATCAATAAAGCTTTATAAATATTTATTTTTAACAAGTATGTCGGTGGCTGCTTCAGAGTTCATAGTATGCATTATGTTTAATGTAACACAAGCTGCTTTTCTAATATTGTAACACTGTGTGTATACTTCACGTATTGACAATTTCTCCCCATGTATTCTCTGTGCCATTGTTCACATGTATGGCTATTCTTTATCTGTCACAAAGACCATTTTGTATTGGTATTGCTTAAACAATCAAGTATTTTTAGAGATGTTATGTGGTCAAATACATTGCATGCCTTTTCCATCCTGTTATTTCTGGGTCTCTTCATTCCTTTTGCGAGGGCAGTAATTTTAGCCAGTATCACTGCTTTTCTACCTGGAGGATTTGACATTTCAAATGGTGGGGGTCTTGAGCTGATGGATTGCTTCAAGTTTTGTACATCCCCCAATGCCTTTCACTTTCATCCTTGAAAGCTGTGTTTCTCTCTCCAGTACTTTAAACCTGTTGCTCAGCTGCCCTCCGCCTTGCCCTGTTTTTGATGAGAATCTTGCTGTCACGCTTGCTTTCTTTCCTGTGAACATGTGCACCTTTTGTTTCTGGTTGCATACATGGTTTTCTTTTCATCACCTATTGTTTGTAAATTTTGCTCATATTTCTCTACTTGGTAGAGTTCTTTTTCATTTTTTTTTTATAAATATGGTGTGACTGTTCAACACACATCACATTTTACTGCTTTTCTTGATGCTTGCTAGTTTTTATTTATTTATTTATTTATTTTATTTTACTGAATGCCACATATGTGGCTTGTTGGCTGTCAGTTATTTTATAGCACTTAAAGTGCTTTTTAGCTGCATTTGAGAATGCAGTTTGTGTTCTTAGAAACTTTTGATTCTTTAAGTTTTCACTTTCAAGATTATGTTCGGTTAGTGTGGGACAGTATTTGGTTTAATTACTTCTGTTCCTTGAAATTCCTTTAAATTTTTTTCTTTTTTAAAGATCTATGTGCTAATTTTTAAACCTGTTAAAATATATTTTATTTGTTTTATTTATTTGATACAGGGGATCTTGCTATGCAGCTCAGACTCATAGTGATCCTCCTGTTTTCAGCTTCCCCATACCTGGTTTTGGTGTCCCACCCAGCTTGCCCAAGTTTCAAGGGCCAGTAGGGAATGCAGTACCAAGGATTGAACTTACGTCCTTGTGTTTGCCAGGCAAGCACTTAGACCACTGAGCTATCTCCACAGACCCAGATCTATGTACTACTTACATTCTCACCAGCATTATATTAGAGTTTTTTTTTCTTCCACTCTAGCACATTTTTATTTGTCTTTTGATAACAGCCCTTCTAAATGAGGTGAGGTGAGATCGCAGCATAGGTGACATTTTCATTTCCCTGATAGTGAATTAAAAACTATCATTACACCTACTGTGTGTTCTAGCTACCCCACCCAGAGTTCATTACAGTGTAATGAAACCAGCACAGCAGGTGGGTGTCTGCATACCCATTTTTTCTAGGATACTCTGCACAAAAACAGGCATGGAATCAGTCTAGGTATCTGTCAAGAAGTCAGAAGATGAGGTAAATGTGGTATACACACAGTGTATTATCATTTGGCTATAAAGAGCCATGAAATTCTGTCATTTGCAGTGAAATGAATGGGTCTAGAGAACATTTTATATTAAATGAAATAAGTCACACAGAAAGACCAACGCTGTATGTTTTCTCTCATATGCGAGAGCTAAGGAAGAGTAACCTGATGATAGAATATTTAAAGTGTAGGCGGTTTTAAAGTAATGTTGGACAGTGAATACAACAATTGCAAGAGGTTGTAGCATGGTACATGTTACAGTTGACAATAACTTCTTATATATTTTCTGAATAACTATGAGAGTAATCCAAGGCTCCAAACAAAAAGAAATGATAGAAATGCAAATTACTTTAGTTCTATCAAAGCACATTACCTTCTTGTGTTGAACTATCATACTACACCCCCTTAAGTACAATTAAAACTTGTCAATCAAAAACAATTTTAAAAAATATTACAAATACTTTCTTCAAAGTTTTCTTCTGATCCTTCAGTACATAATTTTTACAACTACTTTTTTTTCTGACTCCTCCAGACTTTTCTCTTTATATAACTTATCAATATTTTTGTCTCTATCTTCTGGCTTCTTATTTCATCTGTATAGGAGCTTGGAGTTTGGCTGCCACTGGTTCTACTTTCTACCTTCTTGTGCATGAACAAGTTAGCTTCTGAGCTTAGGTTTTATACCGTATGTTCTTCAGGTGTTTTGTGAAGGCCCAGTGATCTAGAAATGCTACATTTCTTTCTATCTGAATGCTTTCTCCTCTAGCTTTTCAATGTACTGCAGCTCATGTTGAGATGTCAGAGGTTCAGCTTATGCTCCTCCTGCTTTCTGATTCTATGCTCTTCACTTTTCATGAGGTGATGTCCCCATAGAGAAGACTAGGCCAGTCCAGCCCTTTCACACCTACTGCCACTTTGTGGCTTCGGAACTATGTTCTGCTTTTTTTTCTGAATCAATGAATGCAGTCAGTGAATATAAGTAGATAAAACTGAAATTATAACACAGCATTTTTCAGATGCTCTCTCTGTCACATCAAATTTAACATGCCACTTACATTTATTTTGTCTACGGAAATCCATACAGTTGACAAGCAGGCAGGTGTGTTCGGAGTTTCAGCTTTTTGTTGATTACATATTTGATCTCAGTGTAGGTCTCAATAACAGTCAATTCTCTCATTGTCAGAATGAGTGATAATTATGGGAATTAATTAAGATAAGGTCTATGAAGTTTGTAGCAAAATATTAAGTAAATAGTGATGTTAGTAGCTGTGATTACAAATAATCAGCTCCTCCAAAATTCACATAAGATTGATAGTTTCCATTTTTGATAGTAGTGTGAGTTTTCATTATTTTCTCCAATCATAATGGAACATTACGTGAACATTCTTAATATGTATTTATTTATTTTGAGACAAGATCTCTCTATACACTTCAGGGTAGCCTTGAAATCACTATGTAGCCCATGCTAGCTTGAAACTCACAGTAATTCT